>SKCR01040394.1:0-71910 GCA_019454045.1 Zanthoxylum bungeanum
GTGTTTTGTGTTATTTTGCAGATAAATAAAGATTCAGGACATTTTAGAGGTGATTGGAGCAAAACTGTGAAAAATTGTGAAATTTGGCAAAAAGAGTATTTTGGTCATTTTGGACGTCCCGACACAAATTTTGGTAATTTTGGGCATCCCGACACCAAAATAAAGTTTCAAGATATTCTGGAGGTGATTTGGAGCAAAATTGTGAAATTTGGCAAAAAGGGTATTTTGGTAATTTTGGGCGTCCCGACACCGAGGGTATTTTGGTAATTGCACCACCATGCCACATGTCGAAGATTCAACGAGCCGTCATTTTTAGCACACCATGACACGTGTCGAAAATTCAGCGATCCAAAAAAAATAATAATAAAAATAAAAATAATAAAGTAAAAAAATCAGAAAAATAATAATAAAAAATTAGATTTTTTTGCCTATAAATAGATTTCGAATTTTTAGTTTCAAATGTACCTCTTCCTCTGAAATCCTTATAAATAAATTGAGAGTTCTTCATTTTCTTCTTTTATTCAGTTTTATTTACGCTTTGTAGTAGTAATTCTATCCATCCATGATGGGTAACGTCTCTATGCTGAGGTAATAAGGTAAGTCTTTTACTTTTGCTAATTAGATTAATCTCCCTTAAAATATAATATATAAACTATTTAAATCTGAATTAATAAAAAGATACCGCCATTCTAGGTCGGTTGGTTATTCAATTTAAACTGGTTAAACCTGACTTAATGAGGATACCGCCATTCTAGGTCGGTTGGTTTAAATTTATATTTCTGTTCCGCCTTATGGCTGGTATATTTGAATTTGACTTAATCAGGATACCGCCATTCCGGACGGTTGGTTTAAAATATCACAAGTATATATATATTATTATTTTATGGGAGATATCTAAATAGTATATAGTAGAAGTTATTTCCTTTTATCTTAGCATTTCATTTCTTTGC
Organism: Zanthoxylum bungeanum; assembly: GCA_019454045.1. Taxonomy (NCBI): domain Eukaryota; kingdom Viridiplantae; phylum Streptophyta; class Magnoliopsida; order Sapindales; family Rutaceae; genus Zanthoxylum; species Zanthoxylum bungeanum. The sequence continues at coordinate 951 of SKCR01040394.1, forward strand.
AATTCATTATTCTACAATTACTTTTCAGCAATTTAATTTTATGTCTTTTAAGTTTTTATCAGCTTTAACTATGTATTGTAACTAAGTTAAATATCTAGGGTTGTGATAAAATCTAATATCACTGGTTTAAAAAAGGGTTAGATTATAGTTTGGGTAATTAAAGAGTTATTTGTTGAGTCATAATCTTAATGCTTTTTATTAACTGGCCATTAATAAAATTGACTAAATAAAACTTAAAATGAACTAGACATAGAGATTTTAAGTTAAAGACCACAACTTAACAACCCACGATCTTCTTTAAGGATAGATAAACCTTTAATAGATTTCCTTACAGGATAGGAATATACCTGTTGGGCGGGGGTAATCATAATTGGAATTCAATCTTAATGAATCTAGGTAATTTAATTGACATAGACATATGGTTCAATTTGATTATTCTAGGTATTTGTAAATGATCGTTCGAAAGAGGCTTTTACATAATTTAGTATTCCAGATTAATAACTCAATATTTTACCCAACTATGATTTAACTACTTCATCATTTAATAAGTATTGGAGAATTCACAACCCTAGATAGTTTTAATTCTCATTAATTTCTCTCAATTCTTTTACTTGTTTTAAATTTAGAATCATCGTCATTTTAATCAAACAACTTGTTAGATATCAGTAATCACTTAACCTCATAAAATTAATAGAATAGGTAATAAGTCCTCGTGGGATCGATATCTTTTTATACTACTTGAACGATACGTGCGCTTGCGTTTAACGTGTGTGATTACGCCGGTCAGTTAGCGAACATTGTGCCAGTACCGAAGAAAGATGGGAAGGTCAGAATGTGTGTGGATTATAGAGACCTTAACAAAGCTTGCCCAATGATGATTTTCCTTTACCCCATATAGACGTACTAGTAGATAGCGCAGCTTTATCTGCCATGTACTCATTCACAGATGGGTTCTCGGGATACAATCAAGTCCTTATGGCTGAAGAAGATAAGCATAAGACCGCATTTGTCACTGAGTGGGGAATGTATTGTTACAAAGTGATTCGTTTGGGCTTAAGAACGCGGGAGCCACTTATCAACGGATGGCCACTACGTTATTCCATGACTTGATGCATAAGAAGATCGAAGTATACGTGGACAACATGATGGTGAACTCGGAGATGAGAAGCGGACACATAGGAGAATCCCTTGAAGTACCTGCATTCGGTCCTTTCGCTAGTAGGAAAGTTAGGCAGATGGTTGGTGTTGCTGACAGAGTTTGATATTAAGTATATCACTTCTAATGTAATCAAAGGACGAGTCGTAGCAGAGGTTTTAGCACTGCAACCTATAGAAGGAGATCAATACAAGTTCGAATTCCCATACGAGGAAATCCAAGCGACAATGGTCCAAGGATGGAAGATGTATTTCGACGGAGCGGTGAATTACAAAGGAGTCGGGATAGGAATTGTGATAGTAACCCCAGAAGGAGAAACCTTACCTATGGCCAAGAGGTTGACGTTCGGATTAACCAACAACATGTCCGAGTATGAAGCATGCGCCTTCGGATTGACAGCACTGATAACCTTAGGGGCTAAGGGCGTAGAGGTCTACGGAGACTCGATGTTAGTAGTTCGGCAGATGCAAAGAGAATGGGAATTGAAGGAGGAGCGGTTGAGACCTTATCTATTTCACCTCAGGAAGTTGGCATAAGCTATCCCCGATTGTAAATTCCAGCACTTGCCGCGATAAGAAAACCAAATGGCAGGCGCGTTAGCCACCCTAGCCACAACTTGGGAGAATCCGGAGAGGTTGGTGATGAGACCTCTAGTGTTGACGACAGCAAGCAGGCCTAGTTACGAGATCGAAAGAATATTAGAAGTAGAAGTCGATGATGGAAAACCTTGGTACTACGATATTTAGCGATACCTAGAACGTAGGGAATTCCCAGAAGAAGCCGGTAGGATGGACATGATAGCCATTCAGAAGTTGGCTTCCCAGTGTGTGATTTTTAAGAGAGAACTATACAAGAGACAAGCTAATGGCATCCAACTGAAGTGTTTAAGGAAGGAATAGGCTCAGAAAGCGATGGAAAAATACACGTCGGGGTATGTGGACCACACATGAACGAATTGAATTTGTCTCGCAAGATAGTGAGACAAGGCTTCTACTGGTTGACCATGGAAGCTGACTGCGTGAAACTGGTGAAGCAATGTCACGATTGCCAAGCGCACGGTAACTTAAACCATTTTCCACACACGGAGTTGCACGGGCTGTCGGAGTCGTGGCCTTTTTCGGCATGGGGAATCGACATGATCGGGGAAATTCGACCACACGCGTCAAGTGGACATCATTTCATAGTAGTGGCGGTAGACTACTTTTTGAAATAGGTAGAAGCCGAGTCGTTTCGTAATGTTACAGCAAAGCAGATGGTGAAGTTCATAGCCCGAAACATCATATGTCGATACGAAATGCTGCATCACGTAGTAACAGACAATGGAGTCCAGTTTCAAGGGGAAATAAAAGTGATGCTACATAAGTACGGAATAGGACATCACAAGTCGTCGCCTTACAGACCACAAGCAAATGGGGCAGTCGAGGCGGCCAATAAGACGATAAAGAAGATACTAGCCAAAATGACGGAAAGTTACAGAGATTGGGCGGACAAACTGCCGTACGCCCTATGGGGGTACAGAACTTCCGTGAGAACGGAAATGAGATCCATGCCATATTCATTGGTTTACGAAATGAAGCCGTATTACCGGTAGAAGTTGAGATACAGTCAATGCTGGTACTAGCAGAGGCAGAGTTACCTGAACAAGAATGGGCATCGCAGAGATTCGAACAGTTATCATTATTAGATGAGAAGAGAATGAAATCCTTGCATCAAATGCAGATATATCAGAAGAGGTTGGCTCGATCATTTAACAAGAAGGTGCGTCCTACCAAGATTAGAGAAGGCGACTTAGTACTCAAGCAGTCAAAGCCGTCAACGTTGGACCCGAGAGGAAAGTTCAGGCCCAACTGGGAAGGACCCTACATAGTCAAGAAAGTGATGGGAAATGGGGCAGTGAGACTGTCAGATTTAGAAGGAAACGAGTTCACCGAGCCAATCAACGTGGACAGATTGAAACAATATTTTTTGCCAAAGGGAGAGAAGACCTAACCCAACGGAATAGGAAATTCATCCATGCATGCATGCATACATGTAACGTATTTGGATTCCTTTTTGTGTTTTTTTTGTTTTGTATCTGCAGGTTTTGAAGAAAGAAAAGAAAAAACGACAAAAGCAAGCCAACCAGAAGCAGCAAACAGTACAGTGACAGCGGTTTTTGAGAATGAATCCCAGGGTTGAGGCCCATGTCACCAACAGTTTTCGGGAAGGAATCCCAGGGTTGAGGCCCACATCACTAGCATTGTTCAGGAATGAATCCCAGGGGGCGAGACTCGCATTATCGGCAGTTGAAAGGAAGAATTCTAGTGGAGTGAAAAAAAAAGCCCTTAATGGTTAGGCATATGTCTGGTGATGAAATTGTTTGCTGTAGGGTGAAACCTTAGAAACGATAAGTGCAAGATGCGCTCTCGTCCGATATTTTGAGTGGTTGATCTCAGCTAGACTCGCGGGCAATTAATTACAAGATCTTAGCAGTAGAAGCCTGAGTAGTCGAGGAGATGACTAGTTGAAGAGATGGCGGATCAGTGAATGACCGTTTGCTTAGATGTCCATCCTGATTTACTTATGTTACGATATGTGATATAGTTGAAAATAAAAGAAAAGTCTCTGAAGAAGAAAAAATAAACCACATATAACCGATAAGTGTGAAGCTACCCATGGGGGAGTATTAGGACCACCATGAGGATAAATGCTACTTTAAAGGGTAGGTGTGTTGAAAAAAAAAAAATGAATGAAGAGACGAAAGAAAAGAAAGAGAAAACCATATCATATTGTGTACGAGGAAGTAATTGCAGAGCATGATCAAGACATCTAGGTTGGTTAGACCCACTGATCCTGTTCTTTGAAACAAAATCATCGAGATGGCTTACTTAAGGATTAAGCTGTAAAAGAACCTTGGCGCACACACACTTGGAGTCTAGTTCAGATCATTTATTCAAACGGTCGGATTTGAGTTGTATCAGGTACTTTGAAGATTCTCTGGTTTCGACACTAGGCATCATTTGAGGACAAAAATATGTACAACCATTGGGACTATCTCATAAAAGAGAGTAATATGGTATGACAGTACGGAACACCGCATCAAATGATCTACTTTGGCCGAGTACAAGTAACGAAGAACAAAAAAGATAAACCAAGTCTGCGGGTGACCAGTCTACCACACCTCATACAGTGACGGTTCGGGAATGGACCACCATATAGTAATGGTTGGGGAATGGACCACCTCACAGTAACAGTTCGGGAATGGACCACCCCACAGTAACAGTTCGGTAATGGACCACCTCACAGTAACAGTTCGGGAATGGACCACCTCACAGTAACGGTTCGGGAATGGACCACCTCATTCAGTAACGTTTCGGGTATGAACCACCTCATACAGTAACGGTTCGGGAATGGACCACCTCATATAGTAACGGTTCGGGAATAGACCACCATACACTAACGGTTCGGGAATGGACCACCTCACAGTAACGGTTCGGGAATGGACCACCTCACAGTAATGGTTCGGGAATGGACCACCTCATTCAGTAACGGTTCGGGAATGGACCACCTCATACAATAACGGTTCAAAAATGGACCACCTCATTCAGTATCGGTTCTGGAAAGGACCACCTAATACAATAATGGTTTGGGAATGGACCACCTCACAGTAACGGTTCGGGAATAGACCAGGGGTCGCAGCACCTCACCACCGTCAAATCAGTTTGAAGCATCCCAATAACAGGTAATTCAGGCAGCAGCTAGCGAGCCAGGTAAGTAAAAATGCATGCATGTCTTTGATAGGAATTCCACTGTCACACACTGGACAAGCCCATCAAAGTGGGGGCGACTGTAGACACTTTTATTTTTGCATGAGCCCGATGATGAGCCTCTGTCGGAGGCACTACCCGATAAGTTGTAGAAGTTGCGGGAAACGGACGTCGGAAGGGAAATAAGTATGTCATTAGATTTAGTTCACATGTTCACTGCATGTGCGTTAGTGCCGCGTTCTCAAACCCGTTCGAACGGCGAACAGATTGCGTGCATTCGTGTAGCGTCTAAATAAGCGTTCGAACAACCATCGGTATTTCTGATTTACTGCTAGCCACACGCCCAAGCCCATCCAAAGCCAAGCCCACCAAATCCCATCCAAAAATAATAAAAACATTTAAAACACATGTCTAAATTAAATCACATCCAATTAAATTAAAAGAAATCAAATTAAATCAAAATAAATATCCTTCCTAATCAAATTAAATCAAATCAAACCCCTCTTCCTAAACCAAACAAATCAAATCCAATCACCCACCAAAATAAATATATCCCCACCAAAATTACACAATATCATTTCCTTTAATAAACTAATTAATCACCTCATTTATTGGCATGATTCCCTTCCTTACCTAGAAACCCTAGTGCACCATTATAAAAGAAACCAAAATTCCAAACCCTTAACCCCTTAGAGACTCACAACAACCTTCAAGAAAGAAAACATAAGAAAATAATAGAAAACCCTAAGCTCTCTCTTCTCTTAGACATATTTCATGTCCAACCGCCAGTGTGCGAGGTCCTATATCAAAGATGACCAAATTCTTGGTCACATCTTTCTTTAACGTTCCTTTATCTATTTATCGCACATTTATTTCATATTATTAGCTCTTTATCATTTCGCATGTTTTTTTCTTTGTTTATGTGTTGTTATATGCATTATCATACTTCATGTCCATTTTTATGATTGCATTGTGTTAACGCTTGAATGTTTCCTCTCGTGGTATATCAGATGGAAACCCAGACATAAATTCCGTAGACGAATTTGAATGGATTGTAGTGCGGTCTGTACTTGGGATACAACTCCACGTACCACATGGGGAAACATTCCCGCATGTGTTTACTGCATTATGGATGCCAATTTCGCCATCCCGTTCGAACGCGTTCCTGAACGCTACTCGAACGCACACATTCTGCCTCGCCACGGTTCGAACGCGTTTCTGAACGCTACATGAACGCGGGTATTCTGGACAGATTCCTTTATCATGTCTTAGTCATTTTTTTGTTCATTGTTCCGCTATCTACTTTCTATGTGTCTTTTTCTTTATTGTTAATCTAATGCGCATGGGCTAACTAAGGTGGATTAAAGGTCCTCCATTCGAGGGAAATGCCTAAAGGCTACCTTTACCACGATGTTTTGCCGCGCCGGACGAGGTACACTCGATTGAATGTGAAATATGTTCAATCAGGCATACAAGGTCCCATATTATTGCTTTATTTATCTTCTATGCGCATGGGCTAATTATGTTGGTTTAAAGGTCCTCTATTTGAGGGAGAAAAAGTCTAAAAGGCTACCTTTATCACAATATTTTACCGCGCCTTTTATTATTTCTCTATTCATTTTTCGCATATTATCTCTTTATTTATTCATGCATTGTGATCTAGTGCACATGGGCTAACTATGGTGGATTAAAGGTCCTCCGTTCGAGGGAAATGCTTAAAGGCTACCTTTACCACGATGTTTTGCCGCGTCGGACGAGGTACACTCGATTGAATGTGAAATATGTTCAATCGGGCATACGAGGTCCTACATTAAGTATTTGTTTATCCATGCATGTGTTTGTGTCATTTCAGATGCCATTTTGGTAATCTCGTTCGAACGTATTTCCGAACGCTACACGAACGTATGTATTCTACCTCATTCCGTGCGAACAGGTTTACGAACGCTACTCGAACGCGCATCTCTTTTTTTTTATTATTCATCAGGTCTTACCCCGTTCGAACGCATTTCCGAACGCTATACGAACATGGACATTCTGTTTCATTTACGTTCGAACGCGTTTCAGAACGCTACTCGAACGCGCACGTATTCTGTTTCATCATGCATCAAGTCTTGTCCCGTTCGAACTCGTTTTCGAACGCTATACGAATGCGTGTATTCTGTTTACCGTTCGAACGCGTTTACGAACGCTACACAAACGCACATACAGTGCACAGATTTCTTCTCGTCATATTTCATGCATGTTTGCTTCTTTGATCATTTCTTTTGCACTACATGATTAATCATATCATTTCATTATTTACGCTTAGACAATTATCATCTATTTATATTTCCGCATTTATCTATTTAATGTGTTCATGAGATTGTGTGCTTGCCTTTATTTCACTTACTTTTATGCATGCAAACTTAGATATAGGTGGTATGCCAATTTAGATATAGGTTATGCCTGTGTATGTATGTTGCGTACACTTGTTTATATTATTGCACAAATCCGTTCATTACAAGTGGCATAAGTAAGGGACCATTCCGAACCAAACGGTTTGAGGTCTTCCCTTGCGAGGGTGAGTGCGGCCTTAAATCATTTATCAGTTCACACTGGGTGGTGACTCCATTTTATTTCTCCGGTTTAGTCCCCCGCGAGCTACTCCGTACTCCCGACCGGGCCGCGAGCCTGGAACAGCGTCGCCGATTTCTGTGTCCTACAATAATATAGTATAGTAATGTAAAATATTATTTTATTTTTAATTATTTATTTATAATATTAAATTTTAATTGAAAAATAAAATAAAAAATATATTATATAATTACTGACAGAATATTCAGTCGGTAAAAGTGTGTAAAATTTACCGATAGAATACTATTCCATCAGTAAATTCAAGGACTAAATGACCGTTATTTCGGTCGGTAAAGTAAATATTTACCGACCGAATAATGTAGGTCGGTAATATTTTGAGTAATCACTGACCGAAATTCATATATTTAACGATTGAATAAAGTAGGTCAGTAATATTTTGAGTAACCACTGACCGAAGTTCATATATTTAATGACCGATTATTTCTCATATTCTGTTAGTAATTAGTCGGTAATAATACTGACAAAAAATATATTTGGTCGGTAATAGGTTGGTAAATTACCGACTAAATATTATCGGTCGGTATTCATTTACCGACATGTTAAGTACCAACATAATATTTCAGTCGGTAATCGATCGTTAATATAATATACTGATCGAAATATATTTTTTACCAATCGAATATTCGATTATTAATTTGATGTTTTCTTATAGTGTATATTATTAATATTTTTTCAAACTCAAAGTTGTCACAAGCTTGTCGGGTAACACAATAAGATGGAATAATCTAGCTAGAGGCTATATATATGCCGATTAATTTAATAACACTCGAAAGCATCTATTCCTTTTCTATAAATTAATTAGTAACAAGAATAGATGCGTATCAACCTTTAGATTATGATACATTGCTCTTGGCCATTTGAAACACGTTTGAATAGTTATAACCTCTTACATTGAACTTATATAACAAGCATCGATTTCACAAATTAATTACTATTTTAAAATAATTAGAGTGCGGCGGAAGCGTTTTCAGGAAATAAAAAACGAAAATAATGTTTGCTTCATTTCATAGATGATAATATATATCATACACGTTCAACCTTTTCAAAATAATTTTTTTTTTGAAGGAAAAAAAGAACATTTTCAAAAAAATTAATTTCGTAAAATTCATTTCCCAATAAAACAAGACTACATGCATATACATACATGATAATATTATTAAAAAAAAATGCAAAAATTATTGGTTTTATAAGTACAAGCCAGATGGGGTTTTCTTTATTGCTTGGGACTGAAGAAATACCAGAAATAGAAATAATTAATTCTGAAATTGATTACAACATCGTCACTCCTTTCCTTAATAAACTCAGTCATATTTCTAGCTGTACTTGTTTTGTTTTTTTTTTTTGTTTCTTTTTGTTGAGGTCAGCATGCAGTATGCATGCAGAATGCATACAAGCTTAGCAGCAAAGGACAGGGGCACCGAAAGCAGGAAATGACTTCCACCGAAAGATGATGGTTCACTGCCAACTTGCTCACAGCTTGCCAAACCGCGTGTTACTGTAGCACGCGGTTTGGGCATTATAAAAAGAGCCATAGAGATCAGTCCTACATATCTCATAAATCCCAAAGTCTCATAAGTGAGAGTAATAGAGAGAGATTGAGAGTTTTTGTAAAGCTTTAGGGTTAAGCTTGTAGTTCTTTGTTTGTGAGTAATAAAGAATATTTTTTTCTCATTTCTTCTCTATTGTGTGTGTTTTATCTCAACAAGTGGTATCAGGAGCTCAGGTTTCACGGTGGGATCCCGAAACTCAGAAACAGAGGTTCGGTTCGGAAAATCGATTCCGACGAAAGTTGTCGAAAATCGATTTTGAGAATATCATCGGACTTTTTACGGAGAGACGAGCACGGTGGTATTTTCCGGCGATCGATCGGAGGTCAAACAGCGGCTCACGCGCTTCACATGCCTAACAGAGAGTGCTTCACGCACTCCACGCGCACGCACGCGCCTCACGCGCATCCAGAGGTTGAAGACGCTGAGTCAGCAGCCACGTCAGCGTCCAGTCAGCGCCCAGTCAGCCGCCACGTCAGCAGTAACGCACAGTCAGCAGGACACGTCAGCAGCCACGTGTCATCCAGTCAGTCTCCACGTCAGCGGTGCCGCGTCAGCAAAAATTGGTAAATTTCAGAAAGGTCCCTAAACGTTCTCGAAATTACATATTAGCTCATGTACTTTCGGGAAATTTCATTTTGGCCCCTAAACTTTCTTGAAATTATGTTTTAGTCCCTGAACTTTTCCATAATTGCACATTGGCCCCTGAACTTTGGGAAATTGCACTTTGACCCATGTAATTTCTTAAATTTGCAATTTGGTTCCTGTGTCGGATTTTGACAAACGAAGTATCATTTCCACCATTTTTTACCATTCCGGACGCAACGGTGAGCTCCGTTTTTTGAAATTCTGCTTATAATTTTTATGATGGATGGGGGCAACGGAAAAATGGTTTTGTTAACCAGTACTAATTATTTCACATGGAGAGGAATGATGAAAGACCTTCTGTATGTGAAGGACTATGATGGATCGATATTTCTGGAGGAGAAACCAGAAGGAATGTCCGATGAGAAGTTGGCTAATCTTCACCAGAAAACATGCAGTATTATTCGTCAGTGGATCGACGACAGTATCCTGAACCATGTCAGTGAAGAAACAAATGCATGTGTCTTATGGAGAAAGCTGGAAGAGCTTTTTCGAGCAAAGACTGGCAACAACAAGCTAACAGAGAGTGCCTAACAGAGAGTGCTTCACGCACTCCGACGAAAGTTGTCGAAAATCGATTTTGAGAATATCATCGGACTTTTTACGGAGAGACGAGCACGGTGGTATTTTCCGGCGATCGATCGGAGGTCAAACAGCGGCTCACGCGCTTCACATGCCTAACAGAGAGTGCTTCACGCACTCCACGCGCACGCACGCGCCTCACGCGCATCCAGAGGTTGAAGACGCTGAGTCAGCAGCCACGTCAGCGTCCAGTCAACGCCCAGTCAGCCGCCACGTCAGCAGTAACGCACAGTCAGCAGGACACGTCAGCAGCCACGTGTCATCCAGTCAGTCTCCACGTCAGCGGTGCCGCGTCAGCAAAAATTGGTAAATTTCAGAAAGGTCCCTAAACGTTCTCGAAATTACATATTAGCTCATGTACTTTCGGGAAATTTCATTTTGGCCCCTAAACTTTCTTGAAATTATGTTTTAGTCCCTGAACTTTTCCATAATTGCACATTGGCCCCTGAACTTTGGGAAATTGCACTTTGACCCATGTAATTTCTTAAATTTGCAATTTGGTTCCTGTGTCGGATTTTGACAAACGAAGTATCATTTCCACCATTTTTTACCATTCCGGACGCAACGGTGAGCTCCGTTTTTTGAAATTCTGCTTATAATTTTTATGATGGATGGGGGCAACGGAAAAATGGTTTTGTTAACCAGTACTAATTATTTCACATGGAGAGGAATGATGAAAGACCTTCTGTATGTGAAGGACTATGATGGATCGATATTTCTGGAGGAGAAACCAGAAGGAATGTCCGATGAGAAGTTGGCTAATCTTCACCAGAAAACATGCAGTATTATTCGTCAGTGGATCGACGACAGTATCGTGAACCATGTCAGTGAAGAAACAAATGCATGTGTCTTATGGAGAAAGCTGGAAGAGCTTTTTCGAGCAAAGACTGGCAACAACAAGCTGTACTACATCAAGAAGATGATGGGATTGAAATACTAGGAAGGTACGGTTGTGGCGGACCATATCAACGATTTCCTCGGCACCCTGAAAGAATTGTCGGGATTGGGCATAGACTTCGGTGATGAGGTAAATTGCTTAATACTTCTTAATACGTTACCAGAATCTTAGGAAACGTTCAGATCTACGGTGATAAATTCAGCCGTAAATGGGAAAGTCACTATGGAGATGGCGAAAACCAGGATCTTCGAGGAAGAAAAGAGGACGAGAATGCAGGAGTCAGCATCAGCCTCAACCTCAAAAGCTCTAGTGACTGAAAAGAACACCGGAAGGGGGATGAGTAAAAGCCGAGGCCCAGGTAAATCAGACAAGAACCGAGGGAAGTCAAGAACAATAGAAATATAATGTTTCCACTGTAAGAAGAAAGGCTATATGAAGAAGGATTGCTACAAACTGAAAAACGAGCAGTCCATGAGAGATGATGACTCTAACCAAGAAAGAGTTGCTACTACCACCGACAAAACCTCCAAAGAATTCTGCATTATATACGAAGAAGATGTTGTGAATCTTGCCAGCCACGAGACCAGTTGGGTGATAGATAGTGGCACCTCCATACACGCCACATCTCGCAGAGACTTCTTTTCATCTTACACACCAGGAGACTACGGTGTTGTAAGGATGGGGAATGACGACTAGTCAAAAGCCGTCGATATTGGAGATATCTGCGTTGAAACAGGCAACGGGACAAGGCTAGTGTTGAAGGGAGTCAAGCACATCCCAGACATCCTGTTAAACCTGATCTCAAAAGGCAAGTTGGATGATGAAAGTTTCTGCAGCACCTTTAGTGACGGAACCTGGAAGCTCACTAAAGGATCAATGGTGGTGGAAAAAGGTAAGAAAGATTCAACTCTGTATTTGATGCATGCTAAGATTTCTAATAGTAGCATAAATACAGTCAACAGTAATGAGGCAGCTGAGTTATGGCATAAAAAGCTCGGTCACATAAGGCAAATAGGGATGGAAATACTACGCAGGCAGAATGTTCTTCCCGAATTGAAGAACTCACACTTACGGAAGTGTGAACACTGCATCGCTGGAAAGCAGAACAGAGTGTCCTTCCAGAGCTCCCCGCCTCAGCGGAAACCAGAGGTACTTGATCTCATACATTCATATGTATGTGGTCCGATACAGACACGAACACTTGGAGGGTCATTTTACTTTGTGACATTCATATATGATCATTCAAGGAAGATTTGGGCATATACCTTGAAGAGAAAAGATCAAGTGCTGGGAGTGTTCAAGGAGTTTCATGCTCTGGTGGAGAGAGAAATCGGTAAGAAACTCAAATGCATCAGAACAGACAACGGTGGAGAATACAGAGGTCCGTTTGATAAGTACTACAAGATGCAAGGAATCCGACATCAAACGATACCTCCGAAGACACCTCAGCTGAATGGCCTAGCTGAGAGAATGAACAGAACCTTGTGCGAAAGGATCGGAAGCTTGCTGTCACAAGCCAAGCTGCCGAAGATATTTTGGGGGGAGGCACTCAACACAACAGTACATGTTTTGAACATGTCCCTAGCGGTCGCACTGAAAGGTAATGTTCCTAACCAAGTTTGGACATGTAAAGAAGTGTCATACGAACACTTACATGTCTTTGGGTGCAAAGCATTTGTACACATCCCAAAGGTCGAGAGATCCAAGCTTGATGCAAAGACACGACAATGTGTCTTTATTGGCTATGGTCGGGATGATTTCGGCTACAGATTGTATGATCTTGTGGAGAAGAAGATCGTCAGAAGCCGAGATATTATCTTCGTTGAAGATCAGACCATAGAATATATCAGAAAAGAGATGAAGACAATGCCCCAACAATACAGAGATGTGAATCCATAACCTCCTACACCGGTGCCAGTACAAGTTGAAGATGAGGTTCCCAGACATAAGGGTACAGGTGATGAAGCTCCCAGAGATGATGATCATGATCAACCACCAGTACCAGAAGCTACACCAACAGTTACACAGAGAAGGTCTGACAGAGAGAGGCGACCTTCAACTAGATACTATGCATATGAGTATGTGCTGCTTACTGACGGGGGAGAACCCGACTACAAGGAGGCTGTGGAAACAAATGACAAGGAAAAGTGGGAGGAAGCCATGCAAGATGAGATGAAATCTTTGCATGACAATCACACTTTTGAGTTGGTGAAATTGCCAGGAGGTAAAAGGGCTTTGAAGAACAAATGGGTGTACAGAGTGAAGCAACAAGAACACACTTCACAACCCCGATACAAAGCCAGACAAGTTGTCAAGGGATTCAATCAGAGAAAAGGCATTGACTTCGATGAAATCTTCTCTCCAGTTGTGAAGATGTCATCCATCAGAGTGGTACTCAGCTTAGCAGCAAGCCTTGACCTGGAAGTGGAGTAGATAGATGTCAATACCGCATTTCTTCACGGTGATCTGGAAGAAGAAATCTATAAGGAGCAACCAGAAGGCTTCAGAGTCAGAGGGAAAGAAGACTATGTGTGCAGACTCAGGAAAAGCCTTTATGGTTTGAAACAGGCACCGAGACAGTGGTACGTGATGAGTGGTATTTATATCACTATTTCCCACTCATTTAATCTAATATTTTGTATAGTTTCTTGAGTTTTGTGAATGTTTTGATGTGTTTTGTGTTATTTTGTAGATAAATAAAGTTTCAGGACATTCTGGAGGTGATTTGGAGTAAAACAGTGAAAATTGGCGAAAAAAGGCATTTTGGTAATTTCCAGCGTCGCGCCGCCCAGACCTTCCGCGTCGCGACGCCCAGCATGCGCCGAATCTGCTAACGTGCGCCTGGTCAACATGTCAGAATTTGAGAAGTTTGACTTTGCTAAAATGCACCGTGCCACGTGTCACCATCACATCTAATCTGCTAACGTGCGCCGTGCCACGTGTCAACATCATATGCTGCCGACACTCAGACTTGACACGTGTCGCCTCATCATCAGCCACGTCATCGGGTCAACTAAGTCAACTTGCCACGTCAGCATTAGCCAATCACAGCGTGACACGTGTCGCCACGTGTCGCAATCCTATTGTGCCGACAATTGCAACACGCGTCTTCGCCACGTCAGCGCCACGTCATCTCCACGTCAGCATGACGTCATCAATGACGTCATCACAATAATTGAGTCTTAGCCGCCTTGCCACGTGTCGCGTGAACAGTCAGCCGCCAGGCCACGTGTCGCCTTCTCAGCATGCCACGTCTTACTATTCCAGCGTCGCGACGCTGACCTGGCGTCGCGACGCTGAAGACCAAAATTTCTATAAATACTGCGCGAATTTCAGAATTCCGTGTGTCTTTCTCTCTCTCATCTCTTTGATGAAGAGAGAGTTTCTCTCTCTAAAAATATTTTAATTTTATTTTTTTATTTTTTTTAGTTTGTAATTTATTTTAATTACCATTTGTAATAATAGTAATTTAGTTTTTACTTTTTACTTTTTACAGTTTTTACTATTCATGAGAAAGTAATTTCCCAGCTATGGTGAAAGGTAATTCTTTTACTGTTACTATTTAGATTAATCTCCCTTAAAAATAATATATTTACTAATTAAAATACTGATTAATAAAGGATACCGCTATATTGGTCGGTTGGCAATTTATTTTAATCTGGTTTAAACCTGACTTAAAAAGGATACCGCTATATTGGTCGGTTGGTAATTTAATTATGGTACCGCCTATATGGCTGGTTGGACTTAATTTGACTTAATCAGGATACCGCCAGATTGGTCGGTTGGTAAAATATTATCACAAGTTTATATATTATTTTATGGGAGATATCTAAATTAGTAGTAGTAAAAGTAATTCCTTTTACCTTAGCATTTTATTGTAATTTACTTTTCAGTATTTACTTTTCAGCATTTTTACTTTATGTCTTTTACTTTTCAGTTATTAGTCCTAGTTATGTGTTGTAACTAAATAGTTATCTGGGGTTGTGATGAATTTCACTATCACCGGTTTATAAGGGTTAGATTATAGTTTGGGTATTATAAAGATTTATTTATTGAGTCTTAATCTTAATGCTTTTTATTAATTGGCCATTAATAAAATTGATTAGGTAAACTTAAAATGAACTAGACATATGGATTTTAATTTTAAGACCTTAGACTCAATAGCCCACGATCTTCCTTGAGGATAGATAACCCTTTAATAGATTTCCTTACAGGATAGGAATATACCTGTCGGGCGAGGGTAGCCATAATTGGAACTCAATCTTAATGAATCCAGATAATGTGGTTGACATAGGAATATGGTTCAATTGGGTTATACTGGGTATTTTTGTCTGACCATCGACAGATGCTTTCGCATAATTTCGTGTTCCAGGTTAATAAATCATTGTATTACCTAACTATAAAATAATCACTTCATCTTTAAAATGGTATTGGAAGAAATCACAACCCTAGATCTTTGTGTCTTTTGTTATTTTCCTTAATATTTTCTTTTGTCTTTTTATTTATTTATTCATTTAGTAAAGCCATTCAACCAATCAAACAAACAATATCTCTCTTTTCCATTTAATTAGATATTTGTAAATAAATAGATTCAACAATTAATAACAATAGTAGGAATTAAGTCCTCGTGGGATCGATATTTTTATACTACTTGAACGATACGTGCGCTTGCGTTATACGTGTGTGTTTACGCCGGTCAGTACGTGAAGTTTGAGTCAGTTATGGGGGAGCAGGGATACAAGAAGACCACTTCAGACCATTGTGTATTCGTTCAGAAATTTTCTGACGATGATTTTATCATCTTACTGCTGTATGTAGATGATATGTTGATAGTTGGCCGGAATCTATCGAGGATTGATAATTTGAAGCAGCAACTGAGTAAGTCTTTTGAGATGAAAGACTTGGGGCCAGCTAAACAGATTCTTGGCATCAGGATCGGCCGTGATCAGAAAGCCAGTAGATTATACTTGTCACAGGAGGAGTACATCGAGAATGTACTTCAGAGATTCTAGATGGACAAGGCTAAAGCGGTTAGCACTCCTCTTGCTACCCACTTTAGATTGAGTACACAACAGAGTCCCTCTACTGAGAAAGGGAAGGAGGACATGAAACAGGTTCCATACACCTCAACAGTGGGAAGTCTTATGTATGCTATTGACGGCTGATTTTGGTCTCAGGGTAATATTGGAATATCACTCCCGAGGAAATCCTCCCTCAATAGTGAATTTGTTTGGTTTGGGGGACCAAAGGCAAACTTAGCAAAAGACAGATAAATACACCAATCAACAAGGGGATTTTACGTGGTTCGGTGGATTTGGATCCGACCTACGTCCACGGACACAAAAAAAGATGGTACTTTTATTACTTAAACACTCTTCTCGGATCTCTACAAGTCAGAGCTTGAAGATTCGGATCACTAGTTTTTGTTGATGATTTGATGATGATTTTTACACATACTATGCCCTCCTATTTATAATAATACAGAAATCAGACTCCTATTTGCATAAGAAATCCTAGTTGAACTTTAGTCTTCTTTCCTTGTAAGGATTCCTAGTCCGATTCTCCCTTCTCTTTTCTTATTCCTTTTCGGATTCTGACTTCATTTCCTTGTGAGAGTAGGATAATCTGCTTATCTTATCCGCAAGAATAGGGTGTCGTCATCTTGAATTCGTCTCGCCGTCTGGTCGGTCTTCATGAGGTTGGTCATGACACTCTTTTATGCCGAGAGTGTTTATGCCGACCTTACAGTGCTCAGTCTTCCGAACCAAAGTGGTCGGTCTTCTCACATTGTGGTCGGGTTGGTTCTGATGATCTCAACCAGCCAGGGAATTACCCTTCTGTCCTCGTCGTGCTGTCTTAAATGTTATAGTGCCTGAAAACACCATCAACATCTGTCCCCTAGTTCTCGGTTCCAACAAGCGTGCAAGTTGGTGCCGGGAACTATATAAAGAAGGTGTTTTCTGACTTGCTTTGTTGGAGGTCGGTCCGGGGTCGAGAAATGCTTTGTTACCTCTTTTTAAGTGTTTCGTCTCGAGACACGCAATCAGTCACGTCCGTTTAAATGCCTATCAAATCAACTTTAGGGTTTCTTCTAAGTTTGACATTTGTCAAACATCCGACGGGTTCCCGCCAAAAAAGGGAACGAATCGACTGTGCAGAGGCGTCTTCACAGTGAGCTGATCTCAGCCGTCTGTTTAAACTTGGGAGACCCCTTTTGCAGTCGACGCTTGGCGTTCATCCGGGCTCTTCCTTTAGATCCAATGGTCACGAGCGTCTTTGCCATGACTATAAGAGGGCGAGGCTTTCACTGTTCAATCTTTTTCGGCAATTTCTTCTTCTTTTCTGCAAATATCTCTGTGATTTGCCCAACTCTGTGCTTTCGAAGTTCAACCGTGGTCTTTTTCTTCCTCCGTGCTGTGAAAATAAGGAACGGGCACACCCGTACTGAACAACCTTCTGCCTCTTCTGAGAAGAACAAGTAAGTCTTCTGAACGACCTCTTCCCCTTTTGTGTTTTATGAATCTGTGTTTTGCTAGGGAAAGATTTATGGTTTGACGGGTTCTGCTTTAGGGCACTTTTAGAGACCACCTGCTTTAACTGACATGGAAACCGTGGGTAGTTTCTTTTAGCCGTAGACTGACTTCCCTTTCCTTCGTTGTTTTTCTGTGGGTGTCAGGGATGTCCGACAGCAGTTCCTCCCCTGAAAAGCCTGCTAATATCTCAACTCCCACTGCTGAGGAGCTCTCCTCGGGCTCGGGGGCACCTAGTGTAGAAGATCTTGACACTACCCCAACTCCCTCTGAGATTGAACAAGACTCCTACCATCAGAGGGATCCTCGGAAGGACCCAGAGCCCGGTGGCGCTTCTTCCTGTCTTTTTTGAATGTGGGCTACGGCTGCCGATGCAACGTTATTTTGCTTGGATGCTGGCCGAGATGGAGATTGCCCCTTGCCAATTGAGCTTGAATAGCTGGAGGATTCTGGCCGGCATACATGTGGTTTGGCACCGGGCAGGTTTAGGTGTACCTTGTTTGGAAGAGGTGAAGAGGTTCTACCGTCTGAAGTCTAACCCAAAGACTCACTACGGTTGGTATTACCTCTCTGCTTACGATAGCTCGTCCAACCTTGTCCAGAAACTCCCCGACTCCAACAAGAATTTCAAGGACCTTTGGTTCTGGGCCACTGGGGATTGGGGTCGGGTCCTGAGATTGTTTGAGGAGGACGTCTCGGTTCCGGACATCTTCAGGGCTGGAGGTTAGGAGTTTAATACCCCTTCTTTCTTTCTTTATTCCCGTTCTTAGTTTCTTAGGTTTCTGATTTCTCTGGTTCCTCCCAGCTTGTTGGCGAGATGCTCCCAAGGTTTCTCGTCAGGTTCAGAGGCGGGTACATTGGGCTCGGGGGTATGCTGCCCACTGGAGGAAGTTGGTCAATGATGCGGCCTTTGTTGAGTCAGGCCTTACTCAGACCGTCCCTCCGGAGGTCTCGGGTCGGATAGGTAGATGTCTGACGGCTATTTTTATCATGTGCTTTATATGCTCGGAATCTGACTCCATTTTTTCTTTTTGTAGGCATGTCGAAGAGGCCAAAGTTTCTTGAGAAGTTGGCCGGTACTATGAAGAAGGCCGGTCAAGCGGAAACTGGAACTTCCCGGGCACTACCTGATCCTGCAGGGGCTGAGGGGGCGTCTCAAGGGAGAGTTCAGCCGGCCGCACGGGGTCTATCTTCTCCTGGTGTGCAGTCGTCGGGGTCTGCTCATCTTGTCAGTCCGCCGAAGCCTTTGAGAAAAAAGAGGCGTCAATTCGGGTCAGAGGAGACCGAGCTGGTTCAAGAGGAGGAGGAGGATCCTGCCCCGGGCAAGAAGAAAGATGCTCGTCGGGGTAAAAAATCATCCGTGGGCTCCTCAAAAAACCGAAAGGGTTCTGTAATCCTCGGGGTGGATGACTTGGGAGAGAACATCCGGGAGGCCACTTCCCATTTAGTGCCGGCCTTCAACGAGTTGGCCGAGGTGATTCCCCCTGAGGAGGTCTCGAGATATGAGGATATCTCGCCCGAGGCTGTGGTCACCGAGATGAGCTCTCAGATGGCAAAGGTAGTAGTTTTATTCTCTTCTCTTTTCTGATTTCTGTTCCCGGTCTTCTTCATCTTGTATCTTGACTTTCTTTGTTTTTTTGCAGGCCACTTATCTCATGGCCAAGAATAAAGATCTTCTTTTGAGCCTATTGTCTGAGGGTGGTCAGGCTCAGAGGCTTCAGAATCGTCTTACAGAGGCGGAAGCCAAGCTGGCCGACCAGGATGGGGTGATTCAAAACCTTGAGTTGACTGCCATTGAGAATTTCAAAGTTAATAAGGCTCTTAAGGCTGCTGCTGCGCTGGAGCGAAAGCTTGCTGATAATGCTCGGGGGGATTTGGAGACCGCCCAATCTGAAATTGGCGTTTTGAAGGCCAATGTGGCCAGTGTTGAAACCAAATTGAATGCCAATGAAGAGCAAATGGCGCGGGCTCGGGATGATCTTGAGAGGAAAGAAGCCGAGCTTGAGGAAAGAGAGGCCGACCTTGAGGCCGAGAAGGAGGCTATCCGCCTAGAGGGAGTTGGTGACTATGCTGAGCTGATACCGATGGTGCTGCCAGGTTTGAATATGGATCCTATTCATGCGGCTATCAGCTATTGCAAGGGGGATATCTCTGAGGAGGAATTCCAGAAATGGCTCCCTCCCCCTACCGAGGAGGTTATGAATCCCGACCCGATTTCGGTCGTCCTGGCTTCCGGAGCTTCCCAAGAAGGACGATCTGATATTCCAGCCTCCGGCGAGGACTGCCTTGAGATCCCTCCTCCCGTCCCTGAAGTAGAGGTCTCCCGTGCAGCCGAGGATGAAGCAGATGTTCCTCCTCCCGAGATAGAGCCAATCCTTCCGTTGTCTGAGCGAGCTGAGGAAGAAGTTCCTGCCCATGTGCGGGCTGAATGAGAAAGAGTAACCCGACCGGGACCCTGTGTACACTTTAACTTTTTTGTAAAAACTTCAAGTTGTATTTTGACATACACATATGTATATTTTATGTTTATTTCGTGTCTCTCTCCCTTTTTTTTTTGTTATCTGAACAATATGATACCCTTCAGGGGTCATCATGAACCGGAGGGGTACAGCCCGACCCCGATCTGAGTGAAAGATGGGCCTGGGGGAATGTTACCTCCCCAGTCCGAAGAAGCCGACTCGGTGGGACATAACCTGACCCCGAGCTGTGTGAAAGACTTGGACCTGGGGGAATGTTACCTCCCCAGTCCAAAGAAACCGACTCGGTGGGACATAACCCGACCCCGAGCTGTGTGAGAGACTTGGACCTGGGGGAATGTTACCTCCCCAGTCCAAAGAAACCGACTCGGTGGGACATAACCCGACCCCGAGCTGTGTGAGAGACTTGGACCTGTGGAATGTTACCTCCCCAGTCCAAAGAAACCGACTCGGTGGGACATAACCCGACCCCGAGCTGTGTGAAAGACTTGGACCTGGGGGAATGTTACCTCCCCAGTCCAAAGAAACCGACTCGGTGGGACATAACCGACCCCGAGCTGTGTGTGAAAGACTTGGACCTGGGGGAATGTTACCTCCCCAGTCCAAAGAAACCGACTCGGTGGGACATAACCCGACCCCGAGCTGTGTGAAAGACTTGGACCTGGGGTAATGTTACCTCCCCAGTCCAAAGAAACCGACTCGGTGGGACGTAACCCGACCCCGAGCTGAGAGAAACCAAGTGACCTCGGCGGAGCGAATCCAGCCCCGAGCCAGGTAATTTTTTGGGACTTGTATAGAAGGGAAGTGAATCAACCTTTTGAAGTCCTGCCTAATCCGGCATGGGCGCCCCTCTGCCAGACCGGCGAAAAAATAAAAAACAAGTTTCGGGAAATAAAATCAAAAGCTGGGGGTGACTTAGCACCTATCCCATGAAAACGTTTTTTTGCAAAAAGAATAACAACATGGATGCCTCAAGACAGCGTCCTGCCCGAGGTCTCCAAAACAAAATTCTGAATCTTTCAATTCAGCGTCCCGGCGAACCAGGATTCGGATCAAAAAGAGCGTTTGACTGGTAAGGGCACATCCTCTACACGTCGGTACACTGGGGAGCCTGTGTATTGTATGAGGGCTCCTCCTTACCACGCTGGAGTAGGCACACGCTACAAGGGCACAACGCATCCCCGTGCTGCGTCTCTCGCAGATCCGAGATGATGAATGGATCAAAGAGTGTCCGGGATACTAAGGGCACATTCCTTCTTAGGCCCGGCATCACTGGAGCTAGCAATCATCACGGGGGCATCACTATCCCCCGTGCTATGCTTTCCCACGGATCCATTACATCTGGTAAGTGAGGATCAAAGAGTGTTCGATATATTAAGGGCATATTCCTCCATATGTTCGGTAACACTGGAGCAAGCAATCGCCACAGGGGTATCATCCCTCCCTGTGCTATGCTTCTCACGGATCCTTATGCATCGAGTATGTCCCTGAGGACCCCGAGCTGAATGAAACACTTGGCTCTGGGGGAATGTTACCTCCCCAGTCCAAAGGAGCATGTCTCGGTGGGACGTAACCCGACCCCGAGCTGAAAAAGGCACTTGGACCAGGGGGAATGTTACGTCCCCAGTCCGAAGGGCTGACTCGGTGGGACGTGCCCGACCCCGAGCTGACGACCTTGGCGGGATAAGATCCAGCCCCGATCTGTTTGGAATATTAAGGGTAAATTTCTCCTTATGTTTTGGATTGTTGCATTGAGTATGTCCCCGGAGCTCTTTTTATTTTTTAGAAGAGCGGATAACTAAAAAAAAGTTTTTTATTGATACTTGGGGACATACTGCCCTTCTTACAACTCTCTGTGGGTCATTTTGAGAGAGGCTCTGTATTTGAATTCCTGTCCCTTAAAGTTCTATCTCCTCGGTTTCCTCAGCTGCAGCGAGTCGAGCACTTTTGTTTGGCCAGGCGCCTGGGCCTCTGTCTTCTTCTTCTTCTCCATGGTTCTTTTGTCGTTTTCGACTGTTTTTTGTGATGCATAGAGTTTCTCGTGAGAGAGTTGCGAAGCAGCTGCGAGCTGTTTTCTGGCTTCCGCACACAATTCCAATCCCCTCCCGAGTTGGGAATTTCAGTTTTAGGTGGTAGCAGGACATCACGGCTTTTGTTTTCATCATGAAGGGTCGCCCGACGATGGCCTGGTAACTGCTCATGCAATCTACCACAGTGAAGTCTGTCATGATCGTCCGGGTCCGGGGATGTGTCCCGACAGTTATTGCCAACTGTATTCTTCCTAGTGGGATGACGGCTGATCCTCCGAAACCGTATAAGGGAGTGCTATCGTTGGTCAGGGTTGCATATTCTACCCCTAGGTCGTCCAGTACTTCTCTGGAAATTATGTCAACTGCGCTCCCGGGGTCCACTAGGATTCTGTCTACCTCCGACCCGCTGATGACTGCCTTGATTATCAATGCATCGTCATGAGGGAAACTTACTCCTCGGGCATCCTCATCAGTGAACATTATTGGTACCGACCGGGCTCCCGGTAGCCCTGTGCCCTGCTCTGTTTCTAAGACATCTGGTCCTCGGGTTCTGCTGTAATCTTTCCTTGACCGGTTAGAGTTTCCGGCCAGTGTTCTTCCTCCTGCGATGATATTGATTTGGCGACCACGCGCTCTTTGTCTGGCTGTCATGACCTCGTGGTCAATGTATTTGTTGAGATACCCGTTTCGTGCTAGATCTTCCATTTGCTCTCGCAGATCTTTACATCCGTCTGTTGCATGTCCTTTGGAGTTGTGGTGTACACAATAAGCCTTTTGGTTTCTTTTGTCCGGAGGGAATCTCCTTTGGTCGGGTTCCACTAAGAGGCCTTTCCCCTGGATCTCCATGACAATTTGCCCTAGTGGTTTCTTTAGGGGAATGTATGCATCTTCCCCGACCACATGGTTTACTTGGGTCGGCGCCCTTCTCTCTTGATTGTCCCGGTGCAGTGGCTTGAATTCTTTGTGTTTCGGGAGTGGTCTTCTGAATTCTCTTTCTGTTCGGGGGGGGCTCCCTCCCTTGCGGTTCTTTCTCTGATAGTGTTCCCTTTTCGGGATACTTTCTCCTCGTTCTCCAACAAAACGAATTTTCGGGCCACCTCCAGAGCGGTGGCGTAGTCCGGGGTGTCTTGGATCCTTAGGTGGGTCCATAGCCTTCCGACCTTCAAGGCTCCCTTTAAGCTTTCCAGGGCCTCGGGGGATTCATACCCTCCGACTTCGAGTACTATATTATGGTATCTTTCAATAAATATCTTCAGAGGTTCCTCGTCTCCTTGCTTCATAAGCCTTAGTTCTCCAATTGTCTTTCTGGGGACACAAGCCCCCTTGAAGTGTCGAATGAATGACCTCCTCAGTTGTGCGAAGTTGCTGATGCTCATTGGGGCTAGGCTTCTATACCATAGAATGGCCGGTCCGGCCAGAGTTAGGGGGAACACTTTGCAGATGGCGTCCCCTGTTACCCCTTGCACCTCCATTAGCAGGACGAAACCTTCAATGTGGGTTTTGGGATCGGTATGGCCCTTGTATGGTGTCATGGTCGGCATGCTGAATCTTTTTGGGAATTTCTCTGATTTTATTTCTTCTGTGAGGGGGGACTCATCTTTGCCGTCCTTGACATCCCCTCTGTTTGCATTGGGATATACTCCCCATTTGATCAGCTCCTCCCGTAGCCAAGATTTCATGTTGCTATCTTTGGTTCCACTCCGCCTCATGCGGTCTCCTTTCTTTCTGTTATCCCGGGGGTAGTGCTTCTCGTGGCCGGTATCTTCTCGTACTTCTTCGTCATATTCTTTCTCCTTTCGCCGGGTGTTGCGAAGGCTATCATAGGAGGGGTCTGGTGACGATTTGTCACTCTCTTCCTCCCATGTGTCCTCGGTCTGGGAATCTCACTGAACCACTACAGACTTTACCTTGTAAGGATCTCTCCTCCGGGGCCTGTCCTCCTCACTTATATCGACAATTCTCTTTCCTTCTGCTATGTCGTTCTTTCGTTGGCTAGTCCCGGCCTCGAATTTTCTATCGTGTGCTCCTTCTATCCTTTCCAACCGGTCTACTATGGTTTTTAGCAGAGTTTGGCTTTCCTCCCTTTCTTTCCTAAGGTTCTCCTCAACCTTCTCCATCCAATCTGCAGCCGAGCTCCCTGATGGTTGGTGGCTTCCGTCTTCCGCCATTGTCTTTCTACGCGAGTTGCTTTTTGTTGAGTACCCCACAGACGGCGCCAACTGTTGACGGCTGATTTCGGTGGGACGTGCCCGACCCCGAGCTGAAAAAGGCACTTGGACCTGGGGGAATGTTACGTCCCCAGTCCGAAGGGCTGACTCGGTGGGACGTGCCCGACCCCGAGCTGACGACCTTGGCGGGATAAGATCCAGCCCCGAGCTGTTTGGAATATTAAGGGTAAATTTCTCCTTATGTTTTGGATTGTTGCATTGAGTATGTCCCCGGAGCTCTTTTTATTTTTTAGAAGAGCGGATAACTAAAAAAAAGTTTTTTATTGATACTTGGGGACATACTGCCCTTCTTACAACTCTCTGTGGGTCATTTTGAGAGAGGCTCTGTATTTGAATTCCTGTCCCTTAAAGTTCTATCTCCTCGGTTTCCTCAGCTGCAGCGAGTCGAGCACTTTTGTTTGGCCAGACACCTGGGCCTCTGTCTTCTTCTTCTTCTCCCTGGTTCCTTTGTCGTTTTCGACTGTTTTTTGTGATGCATAGAGTTTCTCGTGAGAGAGTTGCGAAGCAGCTGCGACCTGTTTTCTGGCTTCCGCACACAATTCCAATCCCCTCCCGAGTTGGGAATTTCAGTTTTAGGTGGTAGCAGGACATCGCGGCTTTTGTTTTCATCATGAAGGGTCGCCCGACGATGGCCTGGTAACTGCTCATGCAATCTACCACAGTGAAGTCTGTCATGATCGTCCGGGTCCGGGGATGTGTCCCGACAGTTATTGCCAACTGTATTCTTCCTAGTGGGATGACGGCTGATCCTCCGAAACCGTATAAGGGAGTGCTATCGTTGGTCAGGGTTGCATATTCTACCCCCTAGGTCGTCCAGTGCTTCTCTGGAAATTATGTCAACTACGCTCCCGGGGTCCACTAGGATTCTGTCTACCTCCGACCCGCTGATGACTGCCTTGATTATCAATGCATCGTCATGAGGGAAACTTACTCCTCGGGCATCCTCATCAGTGAACATTATTGGTACCGACCGGGCTCTCGGTAGCCCTGTGCCCTGCTCTGTTTCTAAGACATCTGGTCCTCGGGTTCTACTGTAATCTTTCCTTGACCGGTTAGAGTTTCCGGCCAGTGTTCTTCCTCCTGCGATGATATTGATTTGGCGACCACGCGCTCTTTGTCTGGCTGTCATGACCTCGTGGTCAATGTATTTGTTGAGATACCCGTTTCGTGCTAGATCTTCCATTTGCTCTCGCAGATCTTTACATCCGTCTGTTGCATGTCCTTTGGAGTTGTGGTGTACACAATAAGCCTTTTGGTTTCTTTTGTCCGGAGGGAATCTCCTTTGGTCGGGTTCCACTAAGAGGCCTTTACCCTGGATCTCCATGACAATTTGCCCTAGTGGTTTCTTTAGGGGAATGTATGCATCTTCCCCGACCACATGGTTTACTTGGGTCGGCGCCCTTCTCTCTTGATTGTCCCGGTGCAGTGGCTTGAATTCTTTGTGTTTCGGGAGTGGTCTTCTGGATTCTCTTTCTGTTCGGCGGGGGGCTCCCTCCCTTGCTGTTCTTTCTCTGATAGTGTTCCCTTTTCGGGATACTTTCTCCTCGTTCTCCAACAAAACAAATTTTCGGGCCACCTCTAGAGCGGTGGCGTAGTCCGGGGTGTCTTGGATCCTTAGGTGGGTCCATAGCCTTCCGACCTTCAAGGCTCCCTTTAAGCTTTCCAGGGCCTCGGGGGATTCATACCCTCCGACTTCGAGTACTATATTATGGTATCTTTCAATAAATATCTTCAGAGGTTCCTCGTCTCCTTGCTTCATAAGCCTTAGTTCTCCAATTGTCTTTCTGGGGACACAAGCCCCCTTGAAGTGTCAAATGAATGACCTCCTCAGTTGTGCGAAGTTGCTGATGCTCCTTGGGGCTAGGCTTCTATACCATAGAATGGCCGGTCCGGCCAGAGTTAGGGGGAACACTTTGCAGATGGCGTCCCTGTTACCCCTTGCACCTCCATTAGCAGGACGAAACCTTCAATGTGGGTTTTGGGATCGGTATGGCCCTTGTATGGTGTCATGGTCGGCATGCTGAATCTTTTTGGGAATTTCTCTGATTTTATTTCTTCTGTGAGGGGGGACTCTTCTTTGCCGTCCTTGACATCCCCTCTGTTTGCATTGGGATATACTCCCCATTTGATCAGCTCCTCCCGTAGCCAAGATTTCATGTTGCTATCTTTGGTTCCACTCCGCCTCCTGCGGTCTCCTTTCTTTCTGTTATCCCGGGGGTAGTGCTTCTCGTGGCCGGTATCTTCTCGTACTTCTTCGTCATATTCTTTCTCCTTTCGCCGGGTGTTGCGAAGGCTATCATAGGAGGGGTCTGGTGACGATTTGTCACTCTCTTCCTCCCATGTGTCCTCGGTCTGGGAATCTCCCTGAACTACTACAGACTTTACCTTGTAAGGATCTCTCCTCCGGGGCCTGTCCTCCTCACTTATATCGACAATTCTCTTTCCTTCTGCTATGTCGTTCTTTCGTCGGCTAGTCCCGGCCTCGAATTTTCCATCGTTTGCTCCTTCTATCCTTTCCAACCGGTCTACTATGGTTTTTAGCAGAGTTTGGCTTTCCTCCCTTTCTTTCCTAAGGTTCTCCTCAACTTTCTCCATCCAATCTGCAGCCGAGCTCCCTGATGGTTGGTGGCTTCCGTCTTCCGCCATTGTCTTTCTATGCGAGTTGCTTTTTGTTGAGTTCCCCACAGACGGCGCCAACTGTTGACGACTGATTTTGGTCTCAGGGTAATATTGGAATATCACTCCCGAGGAAATCCTCCCTCAATAGTGAATTTGTTTGGTTTGGGGGACCAAAGGCAAACTTAGCAAAAGACAGATAAATACACCAATTAACAAGGGGATTTTACGTGGTTCGGTGGATTTGGATCCGACCTACGTCCACGGACACAAAAAAAGATGGTACTTTTATTACTTAAACACTCTTCTCGGATCTCTACAAGTCAGAGCTTGAAGATTCGGATCACTAGTTTTTGTTGATGATTTGATGATGATTTTTACACATACTATGCCCTCCTATTTATAATAATACAGAAATCAGACTCCTATTTGCATAAGAAATCCTAGTTGAACTTTAGTCTTATTTCCTTGTAAGGATTCCTAGTCCGATTCTCCCTTCTCTTTTCTTATTCCTTTTCGGATTCTGACTTCATTTCCTTGTGAGAGTAGGATAATCTGCTTATCTTATCCGCAAGAATAGGGTGTCGTCATCTTGAATTCGTCTCGCCGTCTGGTCGGTCTTCATGAGGTCGGTCATGACAGTCTTTTATGCCGAGAGTGTTTATGCCGACCTTACAGTGCTCGGTCTTCCGAACCAAAGTGGTCGGTCTTCTCACGTTGTGGTCGGGTTGGTTCTGATGATCTCAACCAGCCAGGGAATTACCCTTTTGTCCTCGTCGTGCTGTCTTAAATGTTATAGTGCCTGAAAACACCATCAACATATGCCATGGTGTGCACAAGGCCAGACTTAGCACACGCAGTTGGATTGTTCAGCCGGTTTATGTCAAACCCAGGAAGAGAACACTGGAATGCTATCAAATGGATTATGCGGTATCTTCGAGGCACATCCAAAATGAGGCTATGTTTTGGAAACAGCGAACTAGTGTTGATAGGCTACACCGATTCAGACATGGCAGGAGATGTGGATACCCGAAAGTCTACTTCGGGGTATCTGATTACTCTCTCGGGGGGAGCTGTGGCATGGCAGTCGAGGTTGCAGAGATGTGTTGCACTTTCTACAACAGAGGCAAAATCCATTGCAGTGACAGAGGCTTGCAAGGAATTGCTATGGATGAAGACATTCGTCCAGGAATTGGGTTTCAAGCAGAAGAAGTACACTTTGTACTGCGATAGCCAGAGTGCCATCTACCTTGGTAAAAACTCTACATTTCACTCGAGGTCAAAACATATCGATGTGAGGTATCACTGGATACGTGACGTCCTGAGCTCAAAGCTGTTAGAACTCAGGAAAATTCACACTGATGACAACGGTGTCGATATGTTCACCAAGGTTTTACCGAATGAGAAGCTTGAAATCTGTCGTGCCATAGCCAGGATGACAAAACTCTTCACATAGTCAAGGTGGGGAGATACAGAGAACTACGATTGGCTTGATCCCAACTCAGGATACGTAGGAAGTCATTCAGATGCAGCCAGGGGTGGATCCTTTTTTGAGGATCTGGTTTGGATGATTAATGGTCGGCTCGGATTTTGGGGCAAATCTTCACCGATGGGGAGATTTGTTGAGGTCAGCATGCATACAAGCTCAGCAGCAAAGGACAGAGGCACCGAAAGTAGGAAATGACTTCCACCGAAAGATGATGGTTCACTGCCAACTTGCTTACAGCTTGCCAAACCGCGTGTTACTGTAGCACGCGGTTTGGGCATTATAAAAGGAGCCATAGAGATTAGTCCTACATATCCCATAAATCCCAAAGTCTCATAAGTGAGAGTAATAGAGAGAGGTTGAGAGTTTTTCTAAAGCTTTAAGGTTAAGCTTGTAATTCTTTATTTGTGAGTAATAAAGAAGATTTTTCTCTCATTTCTTCTCTATTATGTGTGTTTTATCTCAACACTTTTTTGCTTCTTTTTTCCGGGCTGCAGAGACACTCGACGAATTGTATGACAGATTCTTCACCAAACCTGAGCTTTACTTATAGTCAAGGATTCCAAAACTTAAAATAATGGGCATTATTTCTTGATATTTTTTATTATTATATAATTATATAAATACAGCTATTTTCACTCGGGGATATTTATTTATTTATTTTTGGCATTTAGGTTCCAATGGTTAAAGTATTCATTAAGAACATTTTGACTCAAATCAATTTAGCGGGAACCCACATCCACTAATACATTTTAGAATAAAGCAATGATAGACATAACCAAAGACATACCTACAAGACCCACCATATGCATAACTTATCTTGGAAAAATAAATTTTGTATTAAATTTATGACACATAATTTAATTTTATTTAATTTAATCCAATTTTTTTTTTCTTAAAATAAATTTAAATCTATGATGTGTCTTGTGGATGTGTATTTAAGTATATATTTATTACTATTCTTTTAGTGCTTGAGCCATATAAAATTTTCATTTAATAGCCAATAACTACCAAAAAAATTTAGTACCAAATCATATGAGCACATAATACAAGTCCAAATATAAGAGTAAAATTATGGGATTGATTCATAATATATATATATAGTTAACAATTACAAATATCTATTTTGGAAAAAAAAATTTACGAATATCTGAAATTTTTTTTTTTCTGTGGTTATTGGAACTACGGCCCTTCCATACCTAGCTCCGACCCGGCCTCTCACACATTTATGAGTGCAAATGTTTTTTTTTTTTTTTAAATTTGAAATTAGATTTGAGCTCCTTCTATTGATATTGGATATTCTAGTTGATATTGACATATTCCGATTTAATATTAGAAAAAATTTTAGACTAAATAAATAACTTAATTGACATACCATATTTGTTTATGACCGTTGGATCAAGAGTTAGAGTTGTATATCAAATCATGGGTAATGAATGATATTTGTTGTTGATGGTAGTTTTTACCTGAGGGATAGCATGAATATTGTACTTAGCCAAAAGTGGAGGGTAAAAGTTCAAGAGCCCAGAAAGAAATGATGTTTTTACAGAGAGACCTAACCTAGTGGTATAGAAGAGTTCTCCTGAGAACATGAT
Source organism: Zanthoxylum bungeanum (assembly GCA_019454045.1). Taxonomy (NCBI): domain Eukaryota; kingdom Viridiplantae; phylum Streptophyta; class Magnoliopsida; order Sapindales; family Rutaceae; genus Zanthoxylum; species Zanthoxylum bungeanum. The sequence goes on from SKCR01040394.1 coordinate 31,121, forward strand.
TATCGTGAAGGATGATGCAAGTTAGAATACCGACCCGACTACCTGAAGAGTGTTGATTTGGGATTTCTTGAGAATGTGTAGGGACCGACCCGATGACGACATTGTCTATTAACCCGACCTGTTTGAGAAGAGTTAGAGGAAGCTTTGATTAGTATCATCTGCCTCGGTATGTCGACCCCAGGAATGAGGATGGGATCACATGCCGACGAGTACTAATATTATGGTGTATGTCATAAGTAGGAATGTGTGCTTCTAGAAGGTTCATGATGAATGTGGAAAAGTAACAGTTCTCATTGGAAGTAACCCTTACCACCCGTCATAAGCCAGTACAGTGGCATAATAGTAGCAGAGCAGGGCTGCCACAGACCGGTGTAGTTGCAGAGAAATATGATTATCTGATTGGCCAAATTAAGGGTGGTTGAGGAGAGTTATGGCCGCAATGATGAGTAAGTGACATGGGATGACACCAAAGACGGTGGAATAATGAATTTGGAAGCCTATAAAAATGGGTTGAAGACACATATTTAAGGATTAGCAAATCTCGCATCTCACAACTTGTAAAAGCAAGAACTCAAGAATTAGAGATAAAGAAATAAAGTTGGTGAGTTACCCGACCATTTGAGAGAATTGTAACGTGCTTGTATAAGACCCAATGTGTTCAATCACTTTGTGAGTTCATTTCCATGTTTATAGCTCGGGCAGGTTTTGACCCCGAATATTAATAAAATATCCCCCTATCTCCCTTGGACATAGGTAGGAGCGACTCTCTGGCGAAGACATATTTCTGTGTTTATCTGTCTGCTTGCTAAGTTTACTTTAGTTCCCTACTAACCAAACAAATTCACTATTGAGGGAGGTTTGTTCGAGGGGTTAATTTCCCATATGGCATGGGGACAGAGTTTCTCACACATAGCCTTGCTAAGATAAGCAGCAGTGGGAGGTCCTCTAGTTGAAGCACCAAGAAGACAGTGGTCAGGTCGACTTTAAGAGATTCATTGGGCGACGATGGTCCTTGGAGAAGATCGGCCTCGTCAGGCCATTGTAATGGCTCCAAAATGAGTAAAAGAATATAGTTGAGGAGCCCAACTTCAGTTTTCGGCTAAGTACTAATTAATGTTAATTCATGTCGGCTTGAAAGAGTGGGATGACAGCTGCAGGGCATTATAATATTTTCCAGTTGGTCGGGTCATTTTGTGGATTGTTTGAGCATGGGACCACAGCGAATGGTTCATTTGAAAAGTTCAAAATTATTTAGTGTTGAAAGTTGCCCCATGACATCGAGATGGAAGGCATAGCCTCATTATGGCTTCGCGATAATGGTTGATGAACTATTGGTCTAGTCGGGATAAGATTTTCAGAATGGGTCAGTTCATTATTGTGCTTGAGCATCAGTATTCATTTTAAAGGAAAGGTCCTTATTGGATCAGTTAATGAGCTCAGTACAGTTATATTACCAAGTTATTAAGGTTGAGATTACAAGTTCAAAATTTTGCTAAGTGTTGAAAAGAAGAAATTGCCCCAGATCGGGTCTTTGCTTAGTATGTGCTTCAATGTATAGAAAGACACAAAGTACAAAAGGAAATTTTGTTGTCATTGTTCAGAGTACATTATGGTCCCTCTCGGGATTTTCCACGGATGAGGTATTAACAATTATATTATGAGGGTTGGGAATATCCTCGGCCAGAATAGTCGGGACAGCAGCAAGGGCAATAGCTGTATATGAGGGACCGATAGCATCATTAGAATGAGGAGGCATTCAGGTTAGCAGAGCTTAGTCGACAATGGTCTCAACCTCTTCACGGCATGTGTCGTATACCTCTTCAAAGTTCATTTCCTCTTTTGTGACCTTTAGAACCTTTTAAAGCTCACTCAAGTCCAGGTCGGGGTAGGTCTCAATGATCATCTCTGTAGACTCTTCTAGCCGTTCGACATGGGTGTCAGCCTTAGCATCCTCAATATTATCAATGAGGTTGCCCTGCAAATCATACAGCTCAGTCTGGGTCTTGGTAAGCTCTTCTTGGACCCTCTCCAGCTCAGCCTTATTTTCTTCAAGCTTCGTCTCGGCAATAGGTGTCTTTGCCATAACAGCTTGAATTCTAAAACTTTAGCTGAAGCCTCAGCACGAGCCTCATCCCTCTCATTTCTTACAATTTGGAGGGCATGACGGAGGGACTTGGTCTCAGCCTTAGCCTCATCCAGCTTATTATTAAGCTAATGTTCCCTCTCAGTCAGCCTGCTCTGGAGCCTTTAAGCCTGACCACCTTCAGCAATGATGTTGGAAAGCACGTCTATATTGGTGACCAAGAGACATGTCAGCTGCACATAAAATAGAACGATTCAATTTATGAAAAGATGATGAAGGCAAGAGACTAAATAGCAAATAATTACCTTCGTTTGGAGGCGGCCCACCCACTAGATCATCTCATCAAGAGGGATTCTTTCAAAATCCAAGGCCCGATTAATGTTCACTTTTGGGCCACGTAATTGAAGGTTGGCATAAGGTGAGTCATGTCTTCCATCGCATTCTCTGGAAGATCATCCACCCCAGGGTGTGGACATAAGCTTTTTTGGAAGAATAAGACGTCGAGGCCCTGCCACGGGAGACACCGATCTTCTTTTGAGGACCCTTCTCGGGACAGTGTTCAAGGGCCTCACCCCCGACCTAGTGAAGGCATCTTTTTTGGGGCCTTGGTGTCGGGGTAGAGTTTGGGAAGTTTAAGCAGACAGAATTCGAGGTTGTTGATGAACATTCAAAAATGTACATTTATTAAAAGGAAAATTAATTATTTCACACTTGTAGTTTCATTAATCCTCTTAATTTACCACATTTGTGAAATAATAATTAAATTTATATTATATATTTTCTTATTGTGATTTTTATTTTCAAAGTAAATGAAATAATACATTGGATTCATAACTAGAAAAATGGACGTGTCATTTGGATTTTGGAGATCGAAAACTAGAAATAACATTCTAACAATGTACAATTTCGGAAATTCCAACTTTGCGTAATTTTCATATTTTGTCCATAACTCTTTACTCTAATATCAGATTGAGGCGATTCTAGTTCCAAATGAAAGAAGACTCAAATATCTACAATTTTACTCTTTACAAGATTTTCTAGTTATGTGGTTTGCAAGTTCGAAATTGGTGAAGAAGCTAATGTGTGTTGCGTGTAATTTTAATTATTTGAAAAAAAAACTAAATAAAAAAATAAAATTTGAAATGTCATTATCCACCTTTAGGTGGATTGTGACTAATGTTTACAAAATGATCAACAAAATTTTTTTTAAAAAAATTAATAAATAAATTAGTAATAGCTTATTGTTTGTATTTGATTTGGAAAGTTGTAATTCATAATTGAGGTGCTCACCTCTCATTTTCATCATGTTTCTTTCATTTTCTCTCTTGAAGAACATGGAAGAAGTGTCTTATGTGTTTTATTTTTAAAACTTTGTAATAATTTATTTTTCTTTTAGTAATAAAATTATGTGTTTTTATTCAAAGTATGACTAGCTAATTTCATTCTACTGGGGTAAATGGTGAAACTCTTAATATGATAATATAGATTAATATTATTTATATTATAATATATAAATTGTAATCTGAAGATGAATATTTAATCTACTCTTATATTTGCAGATGTCTTGATTCGCTGTAAACAATCTCATCTTGGTTGGCACAGTTAATACTTTACCCTATATTTTATGAGAGAGTAATTTAAATTTGTACTAATTATCGACAAACTTTGTTACCGCCTTTATGGTTGGTTTATATATTTGACATAATTGAGTACCTAATTGGACTTGTTATAGATAAATATTATCAATGTCTTTATGGCTGGTTTTATATGTTTTGACATAATTAATTCATGAAATAAATTAATTGGATAGTAATGAAAATTTATATATTATAAAATGTAAGATTTCTCTATATTTAAAATATCAAGAATGGATCTAATAACTTCAGCATTTTATTTTATTGTTCCATTCCAATTTAAAATTATCCATGACTTTAATCAATTCATTTTTTTTCACTCGAATTATTATTCTATTTTACTAAATCTATTCCTTGTGGATCGATCATTGACTTACTGTGTTATTTTAATATTTCGACACTCTTATACGTGGGGAGTAAAGAACCACTTTGTGAGTGTGTCAAGTTTTTATCGCCGTTCCCGGGGAATATCATTTAATAGATAGAATAATAATTTAACATCCTTATATTTTTTTTCAGTTTTTTATTTTTTTCCTTTATTTTTATTTTTTATTTTATTTTTGATTTTTTTTGTATTTTCTGCATCTCATTTTTCTTTGCATCTGTGTAGATTCCACCATGTACTGATTGATCCTAACATGTCTGAATCTAGACGTCTCATATTTAGACAAACCCTTTACAAAATTCTTCAAGACTAATGAGAATAGAAAAATGAATTGAAATAGGGTTTGAATGTTGCCAATGAATTTGCTAATCTATCTCCATCTAAATATTACTTCATAATTTTTGCTGAAAATCGTATTCGAGAAATTGAGACAGGTGAATGAGAAATTCAATTGAGATATGAATTAACAAGAATTAGATGACGTTTTTAGGATCTAATCATTATATTTGTGCTATTTTTTGCATTTATGTTTACTGTTTGTTCTTCAATTTTTCTGTTCTTTTCTTTTCTTTTAAGTATTGCATCTGCATATTTAAATTTTAGCATATAGCCTGCATTTAGGATTGCATGAGACATTAGTCTCGGTCATCTAGTAGTAGATTAAATAAAGAGTCTTCATCACATTCACCTTCAGTGAAAATAGTCGATAACCAAAATGAAAACCCACCTAACCGAGATGAAAATACAGTTGATCAAGTAGAACGTGAGTCTCAGCATGATGATCTTAATCATCTTAGGAAACTCAAAGAATTCATGAATCCCACTAGGATAGGATCACCATCTTGCATTATTTTCCCTCCAAATGCATCACGTTTCAATTTTAAACCAGGTGTCATCCAAGTTTTACCCACATTTGATGGTCTAGAATCAGAAAATCCTTATCAACACTTAAAGGAATTCGAAGAGGTATGTAATACTTGCATATACCAAAATTTCAGCATGAATATAATTCGACTCAAGTTTTTTCCCTTTTCTTTAAAGGATAAAGCTAAAATTTGGCTGCAGAATCTTAGGTTAGGATCCATCAAAACATGGAATGATTTACAAGAGCAATTTCTAAGAAAATTCTTTTTCCCTCACAAGATAAACTCCTTCAAGAGGAGAATCACAACTTTCACACAAGAGTCAGAGGAAACACTTTATCAATGTTGGGAGAGATTTAAAGAAATATTAAATATTTATCGACATCACGAGTTTTAAACATGGAAACTGGTTTCCTACTTCTACAAGGGTTAACACCCCAAAGTAGACAAGTAATGGAAATGATGTGTAATAGTGAATTTAAGGACAAAATTCCCAAGATGCACCATATTACCTAGAACATATAGCAGAGAATGCACAACAATAGGACACAGCTAGCACTTATGAGTCGTTTGTAAAACCACAGTTATCTGATAGAGCATGTTTAACCTTAGGAAAAACCATGACCTTTCTGCTAAATATGCATCTCTAGCTAAAAAAATTAAAGCATTAGAAATGAGAAAGAGTGATCATGTCAAGTCAATTCAAGAAGTCACATGTCATATCTGTAATTTTATTGAACATGTCACACAAGTTTGCCCAGCCTTGCCAGCCCTGCAGGAATGTCTCCATGACTAAGTCAGTTCCATAAACACCTTCAAGAGACCAAATCCAAATTCATTCCCAAACCTACAATTATAGTTGCGGAAACCATCCAAACTTCAATTGGAGGAATGACAACCAAGCACAACCATCGCAACAACCTCCCCAGGTTTTAAAATTTTTAGAACTATGCACCAAACGTCCCACCGCATAGGAAAACCCTTGAGGATACATTGCGTGCATTCATTGAGAAAAATGAAGCAATCAATAAAAAAAATATACAAACATTGATTGATCTGAAAGATACTTTTTCCAAAATCACATCTGTATTGTTCATTCACGAGAAAGGAAAGTTTCATGTACAACCACAACAAAACCCCAAGGGTCATCAAAACCCTCACAACGGTAGTTCTTGTTGGAGTTGGTAAAATAACTATATTTTCATTTCATATCTTATTAATGGTATTGTCATTATGTGTATTAGATTAAGGTATAGATATGTTAAGTATGACATCGACCTTAGAATAGTCTTGTAGTAATACTGGACACTAGGTGATCCGATATTGGGATAAATATTACTATTGTAAATTATTCTTAAAGTATATATATTCATAGTCGTTGATTTTTGGAATACGGTCGAATTCCTATAACATAGTGTTAGGGTTGGTGCTCAGAGTGCCAATCCGGATCGTATTTATGTCCGATTCATGAATACGAGCAATTCTATTTTCCATAATATTACTTATTTAATGGTAGCACCTCTTGTCTTTTATACACATATTCGATCTAATTACAATTAGATATCTAATTACGATTAGATTGAAACTAAATCTGGTTTAGTGATACGTCTATATTAGACAAAGACCCTAGGATTTACAATGTAGTGCGCTATTACAACGTAGTTTGTAATTGACATTGGGAAGCGTCACTATAATTAGTATATCCTTAAATAAAGTTTCTGGTCAAGATTTTCTAACACGGGTCGGTTAGTAAAATCCGTTAAGATCAGTACATGTCGTATATTGTGACTTGGTTCGATGGTTTATCCCAATGAACCATGAGCCTCGGGAGACTCGTATAGATATGTAGGTGTTTATTTGATAAACACTGAATGACTCACTGAAGATTTCCTAATAGATGGTACACCAACGTCAATATGAATCTTCTCGAGTTGAGCGAGCATAGTGGTCATTCGACTTGAGATACCACTGTGGATAAATGAGTTATCCTCCACACTTTGATGGCAGTCACGTCCCCGATCTATTTAGATCAGACCTCCGCCTGTTTGTTGGGTGTGGACTGATGCTTATGATATCCTGTGCGTATCAAGATAGAATCAGGTAGTCATGTGTACATGTCATAGGCATCCTGCACGTGTTTGCGATCTAGTAAATCCATGGTCATAACTTCAGAAATTAGTTTCGAGTGTTATTTAGATATTATGCACGTGTTTGCGATCTAGTAAATCCATGGTCATGATATAACTTCAGAAATTAGTTCCGAGTGTTATTTAGAGATCCTAAATTTTGAAAGTCGACTATATTATACCTTAGGAATTTGACGTTTTTATCTATATCCCCGGTATAATATGGATAGCCTGTGACGAAGAGATTATACATATGCGATGACCTCGAATTGTATAGTTTAGCGAGATTATCTGTGGTCGTCATAATTTACGAGTGGGTGAATTATGGACACGAAATTTGATTCCGTGACGGATAAACCTAAACTTAGAGAGTCTCACAATATAAAGTATACTCGTTGGGCACTTGGGCAACACGTTATGAATAATATTGATTATTCATAATATTTTATCAGATTAAATTAGTTAATTCGAATCGTTTAATTGGTAAACGAATTTACACATGCCGGGAAAATTTTGGTCATTCTAATGTGTATTTGTATTTGATACATAATTAGATTAGATACACATTTATTAATAAATGAGGACATGACATTTTAAAAGTAAATAAATAATTTGTCTAATTAATGAATTAGAAAATTTACTTTTTACTTTACAAGTGTAACCTGTCTATTTGTTATCTAATATATATTAAAGTAATATATATATTTTTTTATTAAGCCAAGTGTTGGCTTTATTGCCAAGCATTTTAATATGATTAAAATTAAAACATAAATGGCCAAATTTAACCACCCCACTCACGCCACTTTTGGTGTATTTAAAGAAAAGTTGCTTTTCTTTTATTTGGTTAAGAAAATTTTGACTTTTCTACCTACCACTCTTACGCCATTTTTGCCAAAAAAAAAAAAAAAAAAGTTTTCTTGTTTTTTGGTAAGAATGTGGCAGAAACTTGTCTTCTCAAAAAAAATGTCTTCCAAAATGCCAAATGAGAGAGTGAAAGAAGAATCAAACTAAGAACAAGTTTTTGAAGAAGTTTTGAGGATTAAAAGGTAATCTTTAATACTCTTTAATCTAGAAATTATTTCTTTATTTTCTTGTGTTGTCTTCAATTATTGTAGAGATTCTTCTTCACTTAATTTGGGGCTTTTTAATTTGGTTGATGTTTTGAGAAGGTAGAAGCATGTGTAAATGAATATTGAACTAGATTAAAGTAATTTGAGTTCAATTTGTTGTTGGACAACCTTATTGCCATTCTAGAGTGTGATAACCACTCTTATTATGCCTAGAATTGTTCTAGAGTTCGTCATGTGTGGTGCCTTTGAATGGGTGTTAGATTAATTAGATTAATATTGCTAAAAGTTGGATTTAAAGCATGTTAAATGGACTGTTTTTTGTGCTCACTGTTTTGGCCTGAAAATCTGGAAATTTTGTGATGAAAAATAAGTCATTTAAATGTATTGGATGTGTTTTGGGTGTTGGAACAATTACCGGAAATTGTTTCGAAGTTGAAATAAGCGAAAACGGCGAAAAATGGCTTTACCGGGTGACTTTTAAGCCAACCGGATGACGGCTGCCTAAACCGTGAATTGGTCACTATTCAGGCAGCACATGAACTGCCCTAATACTATTGGGGCTGACCTGGGCAGCCCATGTGTATTGGATAGTCAGTTCGGTCAAAAATACATTTTATGCTATTTTACGGAAAAACATTTTCGTAAAAGTTTCGCGACATTTCTTAACTATTTATGTCGTTATTTGATATCGAATAAATATGTTTATGTGAAATATGAATGAATTATTCATATTGGATATTGAATAATTCATTCGGCAATTTTAAAAGTTGTAAACTTACGATTTCACCCGAACAGCGCTTCCGCTGCGCCCTTCGCCCATAACCCCAACAAAATGGTATCAAAGCAGGTCTGATGCTTCATCCATTACATTAATTATGCTTGATATATGATATGTAATCCAATTTTAATATTTGCACATGCATGTAATATATATGTTTTTTGACTTTTCGGTTCTACGCTAACGGAAACGTAACGAAAATTTAATGGTTAAATTGAGTTATGAAGAATCGTGGACATGTCGATATGAGATGTGTGCCTCGAAAACTTGATGGTGTATTCTACGTTTCCTAATCACAACTCGGATAGCCTACGACGGAGGGATTGTTAAACATATGTTATGACCTCGACTTGTGTAGTTCATAAAGGTTGTTTGTGTTCTTCGCGAATTCGGAGATGGCTGATTTGTGTACATATTAGATAGGCTTATATGACGAACGTGTCTGAACTTAGAGAGTCCCAATATGAAGTGTATTCTTTGAGAACTTGGGTAGCCGATTAATTTTGATAAAAGATAATACTCGATATTATAATTATCAACTAAGATAGTCAAGTATTATTGGATAACATTGATTATTTACTTTAACCTAATTGGATTAATTGGATTAATTCAATAATTACACAAGGGTTTAATTATAAAATCATAATTATTTCTACCATTTGAGGATATTATTGTAATTGTAAGTATGTAATAATATGTAGTTTTGGCTTGATTTAATTGGATTAAATCAAAGTGGAAAACATTGAACTAATTTATTTCTTAATCCTTGTCTTGATTTAATTGGATTAAATCAAAATTACAAATATTGAACTTATCCATTTCCTAATCCTTGTCTTGATTTAATTGGATTAAATCAAAGTGGCAGACAATGGAGATTAGTCACACCTAATTATATATATTTGGACAAATTAGATTAACCCAACCTAAAAGTTAATTACAATTTCTATTAATTAAAAATTGCCTAAGTTTTGCTATAAATAGCAAGTTTTAGGAAGGTTTTAATTAAGAAAAATAAAAGCTTGAGAAAGCCAAGTACAAGCAATTCTTGGGGAAATTAGCCTAAGTTAGAGAAGTGTTTAGAGAAGCTTGTGAGGTTTCTACAATATTTCATCTATGAGAAATCAAGATTGGATCTTGAAGTGAAGGTTGCTAGCATTAAAATCAAGATAGGATCTTTGAGTGAAGCTTACAAACCTTGGAAGTTATCCAACCATTTCAACAAAGTGAAGAAGATTGGATCTTTGCATCAAGCTTGCTAGGTAAGTTTGAACTTCTCTTAAGTTATGTTCTTTTATGTATTGGATGCATGATTACATAGTTTAATGTTGAAATAAGGCTAATAAATTATGTAAGGATTCTTTAGAAGTATAAACGCAATATGCTTGTAATTGGATCAAAATGTTTATGTTAGACATAGACATAAAATTAAAGTTTGGAACTCTATATAATATCTTAGAGCTAAGTCTACCATTCTAGAATCACTTGACCACCTTTGGGTGACCTAGAATTGTTCACGAGTTAATTCATTGTGTGATTCTAATTTGGTTTGTGTTTTGGATTCAAAATTTACGCAAGTGCGTATTTAGAATAAATTTATGTTTTTGTAAAAATATTTGATATTTTGAAAAACTTGATTTTTGTTCTATAATATGTGTTGATGTTAGTTCTGATATTAAAATTAATTTTGGGTGTTTTGATAGTGTTTATGAAAGGTTGAAATATTTTAGGGTAGAAAACCTTATTGTCTTTAGCTCTATGTTTCCAAAGAGCTGAGGGCTGAAGAAAGAAACAAATTTTAGAAAACAAATAAAAAAAACTTTGCAGTGCGCGCTACGCGTACATAATTTTTTTTCTCCCATTTTTGAGTTTTAGGACTCTGATTCAGCCCCGGTTTTTTCCTATACACTCGTAATGAAATACAGTATTTCATTAAATTATTTAATATTACACTCATGCTTGATATCCATGGGTTAGACTCGCTACTGTTGCGCGGGGCTCCGATTCGACCCTAGGGGTTCTATATCCGCCCCAATAATTTTGGTAGTCAACACTTAGACCAAGTCAAATCTGTTATTACTCTTCGCAGTGGTAAGTTCATCCAAAGACCTATTCTTGAACCTCGTGAAGTTGAAGAAGAGTCAGCTTTAAAGGGTAAGGAAAGGTTTGATGAAACAATTGTCTTGATGGATATGTGTTGATGATTCGTATGGTAGGGGTCGAGGCTTCCTTTGGTGCCTTCTATTTTTAAGATGGATGAATTAGGGTGCTGAGCTAGGGATGGGTGTCACGTGGTCCGGCCTGGGCTCGGTGCTTGGACTCTTGTGCAATTTTAAGGGGGCTGGGTATTTTTCCAGACATGCATGCATTAAGAAAAATACAAGTTTAGAAATAATAAACCAGAGCTCTGTTGGTTTCTATTAAGGTCCCAAGATCAATAATAAGCATGAATCAAGTGCGAATACAAATCAACGAAGTTGCGGAATACTCACATCGAGCGGTTGAGCGATGCGGCAACGAACAAAATCCATTTTCTGCCTTGTAGTAGCTCACGGAAGTGAGCAGTCCAAGCTCACTGTTTCGGCCTTCAATCAATAAGAAACCAAGCTCCAAGCTTCGTCATTTGATTCCCGGCTCATGGGTGGACTTCCCTATCACCTTCGCATGTCTCGTAAGTGTGCTAGCACTCAAGAAATTTGCCACAAATTTCCAACTCTTGCTTCCCACTGCTCGGTTTTCTTGGCAAAACCAGTGAGCATTTTGCCCCTTTGGGCGTGAAGAGAAAGAGATGAAAGAAAGAGAGAATTGTGAGATGTGTTCCAAATTTGTGTATCTTATACACAAATGTGAATTTCAAATTCATTTAATGTGAATTTGGCTTTCAAAAAGTCAAGCATTTAATGCTACATCCACTCACATCACTCAATCCATCAAAGTTTCAAGTCACATCACTCAAAGTGACAAGTGATTTGACGCTTGAAGTGACGCTAGTTGCGACTAGCGATTTGACGCTTGATTTGACTTGCGTGCCGCACTCGAATTTGAAATGCGAATGCGCTCGCAAATAATCTCGGGCTCGGGTTCGCTAATTCCAAATTAACGAATTTTCTGTTGCGTCGTAATAAAATGATTACGCCTACCGAAATCACTATTCACATCGCTAACGAATTAATTCTAAATTAATTCGTTCGCCCGAATTAAAATCTAATTTTAATTCCGCGTCGAAATCTAATTTCGTTTAATATATCAAATATATTAATTTATCGATTAATTCCAAATTAATCGTTATCTCTCTTTTAATGATATTTTATCCCAGATAAAATATCTCCGCAATTAATCCCAGATTAATTTTCTCTCTCTTCTAATTAATCCCAGATTAATTTAGAGTGCGAGTCATACGTCATCGGTGAATCTTTGGGAAGCGACCCATGAGATCCCCGGATATGTTGGTAGTAAATTCGGTCGTCGGACTATCCGAACACGTAAGTACCAAGTACTACATTTATACCGATTTACAAGACAATATTGGCCTCTAGCAAAGTGTCATGCCTACCCAATTCTCCGGAAACATCCTTACAAGAATAAATGATCTATATCAGGCGTAGTATACGTAGTATTGCGTATTTCTGTCCAGTATCGAATGATCACGTGCTAGGCCTGGGGCTGGAATTGTGTCTGCCCCGTACGAAGCACCTGTCGGATGTCTGGTGACTAGTCTCTATAATCAGATGAACATGACCTTGTCATAATATCCCGATAGCTACAGCATTTAAGAGAACCAGTCCCGTATCCTACGTGACCATCATCTCCATATGACTGGAGTGACACTTCAGTCTTGACATCACACCCAACACACTACGATTCTCAATATACCCAGCATTGGCGTACACAGAACCTGTTAAAGCCCTGAACGACCTCAACCAAAGTACATTGATTGTCGCAAGTATTAGCGGTGCAAGTCTCAGGTTAAGACCAAATACACCTACCCTGATTTCAGACTTCCATAGACACATAGTCATACTACCAATGGAATTCTGAGGGGGTCTATCCAGAGCGAAGCTGTTTCTCGTACCATCGGTAAAACACAACCTCCTATTACACTTGCATGAGTATCTTATACCCAAATATATGAGAACTATGTCGTTGTGCCCTCACAACGCGCACAAGTGTAATACTAGTCTTTTACGTATTTATCGATGTACAATCTCGATAATACTCTGACTATGGATATTTAATGATTTATCCTTCGTGGACTGATACTGTCTCATATCATTCTCCGTCCAGGAAAAAATCATAGGGACCTCCTATCATTTATACATCTAGGTGATCTAATCACAAATGATAAGAGTGCAATCACCTTTGTCACATAGTTAATTTGTACAACAACACCATGATCTGTACAAATAGTGACGCTATGGGTCATAATTGTCCAACAAGCTCGGGTCAGTAAAAGCATAGAGTATGGGGCAATAGTAAACCACAGTAAAATCAAAACAGTGGTCAGTTAGTTAGCCATCATTTATCGAGTTGTTTTCTAAATGGTGGAGGGGAGCTCGGGATTATTTCCGCATTGGCAAAAACGAAGGGGTTGAGGATGTCTTTATAGTGGCCTGCAAATTGAGATGCATGTTTCACCCTCGCCTTGACCTTGGGGTGAACGTTTGAAGTATCACCCCAGTAGGCTACAAATGGTGCAGGTATGTTAGTAAAATGAAGATTGAAGTCATAAGGAAGCGAAAGAAGAATAGGTGATAAGGTCAAGTCGTTACCTCCAATCTTGAAGATGGTCAGTATGAAAATCTGATCACTAGCGATGATCTGACGTTCACCTCATACACCCCCAACCCAAAATCACTTGTCCTTAAAGTTTTATTTGGTAGTTGGAAGGTGTGTATCTAAATGCTTGCCTCCATCATAGGTGGACAAATAATATCAACCCTTATATTCCGTATGGTTGGCATTCATTTGGTAAAGCCTCATAATGTCTTCTATAGAAGGCTCATCTAGATTGGCCTGACTCCAAACTACATAGAGCCCAACTAGCACCCTTCATCCATTCAAATTGAGTTGGCACGGGGCTGGGTTCATGACAACCAGGCAAAGTATACTTGCATGGGCAGGCACAGACCCATGTCAAATAAGGTCGTGTAAAGAGCGACTCAACTGCTATTTGGTTTGCTAGCCTGATCATCCTCTTCTGGAATGACCAAGCTGATTTCCTCAAGAATATCGAATCTCTATCTGAGTTGGTCCAGTTCAGCATTAGTTATGGTGGAGACTCTATCCATATCCAGACTGATGAAGTCCAAGGGAGAAGGTATTGGCTCAGGCAGGTTACTCTTTTGGAGTATGATTGATTTTCTTCCTCTAATGGGGTCAGCGTAGTGTCGAAGTCACTGGGTCTTGCTGATCCTGAGCTTCCCATGAAAATCGGCTTAGTTAGGCGTGAGGAAGTCTTTCTGGAAGCAGAACATTGAGGGGAATTGCAGAAAAGGTGTCGAAATCTGACATTCCTAAATATGGATGACCCAAGAAATAAGGTCAGTGAAGTTACACTTGGAATTTTCCTACAAGTTATGTGGGCATATCATTATTGTTAGTTAGACATATTTTCTCTCGAGGGTTTACTATGGCATCCCATCAAATGGCTAACTCTAAAAAGCTTTAAAACCCCAACAATGGCGAAACATTGAATTTGCAAGCAATAGCATAGACAAACACAGAAAACCAACCTGATCTACTCATGTGAATCTAAACCCATCACAAATCCCAGAAATACATGCATTCAACGCCGAAATACAATCCCAGAGACACACACCCATACAGAAATATCATAAACCCAGAAACTCCAAAACCAGCCACGTAAACCCCACAAAAGACCAGAAAGCATGTTACGAGTTTATCATGTTCATCATGCTTATCACGCATCAGTTCTGGAAATATAAAGCATGCTCAATACAAAAAATAAAGAGAGAGAATAATGAGTAATTACTTATATGTTGAAGATGAAGATTGAGAGATGAAAATTGCTGAAGAAGATCGAAGTTGCAGAGAGTGCTTGGAGATTGAGAGAATTTGTGAAGATGATGAAGTTGTAAAGTTATGAAATGAACAAAATGTTGGACAATTATGACCCATAGCGTCACTATTTGTAAAAGACATTGTGTTTTTGTACAAATTAATTATGTAGCAAAGGAAATTGCCTTTTATCATTTTGTAATTAGATTACTTAAATGTGTGAATGATGAAAGTCCTTATGATTAGTTCCGGATTGAGATGATATGAGACAGTATCAATCCACGACGGTTAATCATTAAATATCCATAGTCGTAGTATTATCGAGATTGGACATCGATAATGCGGAATAGACTAGTATCGCACTTGTGAGTGTTATGGAAGCGTAACAGCATAGTTCTCATATATTTAAGTATTGGATACTTATGCAAGTGTGGTAGGAGTTTTTGTTTATCGATGGTACGGAAAACATCTTCGCTCTGGATAGACCCCTCGGAATCCTATTGGTAGTATGACTATGTGTCTATGGGAATCCGCATCAGGGTAGGTGTATTTGGTCTTAACTTGAGACTTGCATCGCTAGTACTTGCGACAATCAATACGCTTTGGTTTTGGTCGTCCAGGACTTTAACAGGTTCTGTGTACGCCTCTTCTGGGTTTATTGAGAATCGTAGTGTATTGGGTGTGATGTCAAGACGGAAGTATCACTTCAGTCATATGGAGGTGATGGTCACGCAGGGATACAGAACTGGTTCTCTAAAGGGTTGCAACCATCGGGATAATATGACTAGGTCATGATTATCCGATTATAAAGAGACTAGTTGCTAGTGATCCGATATATGCTTCGTACGGGGCAGACACTATTCCAGCCCCAGACCTTGCATGTGACATCCGATACTGGATCGAGATACGCAATACTACGTATACTACGCCTGATATAGATTATATATTCCATTAAGAATATTTCTGGAGAATTGGGTAGGCATGGCGCTTTGCTAGAAGCCAACCTTGTCTCGTAAATCGGTAAGAACGTAGTACGAGGTACGTACGTGTTCGGATAGTCCGACGACCAGATTTACTGCCAACATATCCAGGGATCTCTTGGGTCGCTTCCCGAAGATTCACCGATGACGTATGATTCGAGCATAATTAATCTGAGATTAATTACGGAGAGATTTTATCTAGGATAAAATACTATTTGAAGAGAGAGAAAGATTAATTTGGAATTAATCGATAAAATAATATATATTGATATATTAAACGAAATTAGATTTCGACGCGGAATTAAAATTAGATTTTAATTCGGGCAAACGAGTTAATTTAGAATTAATTCGTTAGTGACGTGAATAGTTATTTTGCTAGGCATAATTATTTAATTAAATTCGATTTAATTACGTCGCGATGAAAGTTCGTTAATTCAGAATTAGCGAACTTGAGCCCGAGAGTGTTTGCGGGTCCACTCCAATTTCGAATCAAGTGGGGCCCACATGTCACTTCACTTGTCACTTTAAGTTGCTTTTAGTTGATGGGTTTAGGTTAAGTTGGTGATGACTTCTTTTACACTCCAAATTTGATGGCATGATTGACCATTACCAAACCAAGTTTTGGTATATCAATTAATTGATTTTTGAAATCAATTGGAACAAGCTATCACTCTCTCTCATTACCGAAATTGGAAGCAATTTTCTCTCCCTCTCTTGTTCTTCATTTGGCCGAAACTTTGCTTGAACAAGAACAAAAATTGTGGCAATTTTTGAGTGCTAGCACACACTTCAAAGGAATCAATACAAGGTGATAGGGAAACCTACTCTAAGAGCTTGGAATCAAAGGAATAAGCTTGGAGCTTTTACTTCCACCTTGGCCGAATCTTATAAAGACTTCTTGGAGGAATTTTTGCTTCTCAACACATCCAAAAACGTTCAATGTAAGTGTGTTTCCGCCACTATTCTTTGCGTATTCATTCTATTTCTATGCTTGATATGATCTTGGGATTAACCTAGAAAACCAACAATGGTATCATTGAGCCATTTTGAGCATGAAATATGATTAGGGTAAAATTTGGGTAAATTGTTTTTGAGCATGTTTTGACTAAATTACTTGTTTGAGCGTGCTTGTATATGAATGACTTGGAGTTGTTTGTGATCAATTTTGTGAAAAATGGATTAGATCAATTTTTCCAAAAAATGAGGCTTGGCCGAATGCTTATTGTGCCCTAAAGTCATGGTATTTTTGTTCCTTTGATCATTGGATGACTTGAAACAATTGGGAAATGTTGATTTATAATTCAATCGGATTGAAATCAGAATCGAACATATAAACCCTAAAATGCCGTGAGTGTTGAAGCATGTAATGAGATGATTTTTGAATAAAATATGTTGGACATGTGTTGATGATGAAAAGCATGATTAATTGGTTAGATTAGTATTTTGGAAATGTTTATTTAATGGTTAATCATGGCTTAACACTTTAATTAATTGAATTTTAAAATTTGGAATATTAAAGTTAAATTAATTAGGCTTGATTTAGAATTGGGCTTGTAATTGTTGTATTTGGGCCTTATGGACTTGGTTGGGCCAAGTAAGTTTGGGCCAATCTGATTGGATCCATATTGGGCCTAAATCATTCCATTAAATCCAAATATAACAAATGGGCTTTAAAAGTTTAATTGGGCCTTATGGGCCGAAATTGGTTTCTTGGCAAATGAGGGTGAATCCTTAATTGGGCTTGGTATTTGGGTTTGACCCATATTGACCAAAGCTCATGCCTTATGAAATCAATTGAAAGCTCATCGGACTTTAATTAAACAACATTGGATGTTAGTTTGGCTTTGAGACCCGATTAGATTAGATTTGGAATCTAAGTTGTTAAAGCGCATCAAAAAGTGTAGTTATTTAATTTGGAATTAAATAATTGGATTAGTATTGAATACGAATTAAATTAGATTTAACAAGTAGTTCGATATAATTCAAGAATTCGTACTTTGAG
The DNA here is from genome assembly GCA_019454045.1 of Zanthoxylum bungeanum. NCBI lineage: Eukaryota > Viridiplantae > Streptophyta > Magnoliopsida > Sapindales > Rutaceae > Zanthoxylum > Zanthoxylum bungeanum. Next base: position 49,057 of record SKCR01040394.1, read on the forward strand.
TACTTATTCTAAAACGAGTTGGACTCACGCAAATCAAATCATTATTTGAACATTGGATGATCACTAATATTCAAAGATTAATTAATTTGATTAGATTGATTGAATAACATGCTATGAATGAATACATGGATGTGTTGAATGAATAGCGTATATCGGATGGATATTAGAAGGGAAAGGGCAATTTTGGAAATTGTTATAAATTTAGAATTTATTAAATTGGACATGCGTGTCCAGCCTTCTCTCTTTATTGATTCTTTGTATTCTCTTCTCACCTAATTCCCCTCAATGTAATGAGGTTTCTATTATTGTATTATGTAATTGGGTAGAAGTATAATAGTGCTAGTCGGGGAGAGGAAAGCGAGTGATTTGTTCTAGGAACAATTTGTTAAATATCCATCCGCATATCGGTATTAATTTACTTTCCGCACCTTATTATGCTTTTAGAATGCATGCTTAAGGGTGTATGATGAGACCTAACAAAGATAATAAATTGGTTGCCAATTTACGCGAAAAACCCTCAAAACATATTAAGTGTTTTTCCTTCCATTGAGTGATTCTTACTCAAGATCCAAGATTGGCACTGGTTTGTTGGCCAAAGTCAAGACCTTTGTCAATTGCGGATGTGTTTGAATCATGAAAGCTTTGTTCCATATCGGTGTCTTGTCCAAGTTGTGATTTGTTGGCCAAAGTCAAGATCACTTCTTGTCCATCGACATTGATTACGAAGATTTCCAACGTCAATGGGTCCTGCTTAACTGGAATCATTAAGCTTGTTGTGCCAAATCCAAGGCTTAGTTGATTCAGAGGAAAAGGTTAGGAAAATATATTGGATATATTGGCATATATATTGTATATATGTTTCGGACTTGGAGGTCCACCTACCAGATCTAGGAATTGGATGAGATCCAATTGATCTTCGAGATCTACCTAGTTAAATATCATACAGCTTGTTGGCCAAAGTCAAGGTTGTGTGTTATTTAACGGGATCCTAGCCCACTAGGAAACTAGGTTTCCCGAGTACTCCACAGAGGGTTAGAGGCTCGCCGAAAAATAGTGGAAGACTAGTATTGAATTTGCAATTTCGTTCAAATACTTAGATTTACGCGCTTTCAAATTATTTCGTCAAAATTATTTTATTAGTTGGACTAATATTGTGTTATTTTTCTTGTAACAGTTAGACTGTACCCTTACATTGTTAATTGGATAGTTGGACTATCGCAATTAAAATGACTGGAAATAACAGTGTCCGGGACATCATCATAGGCGATAATGTCTTTACCGGCACTAACGTTTCCGATTGGGAAATGAATCTAAGGATGGTCCTTGGATCCGAGAGGCTGCTATATACTATAGAGAGACCTCTTGGGCCTAAGCCCCGACCTGATCAGTTGCTTGAGCTAGAGCTTTGGAAGACTCATAGCGATGATAATGCAACTGCTCAATCGGTAATGCTTGCCGATATGACTCAGTAATTCCGTCGAAAGAACAAGGGATTGGATCCCTATACAATGTTGGCGAAGTTGAATGATCTATACCGATCTAATCTTATATCGCAAAGATATGAGTTACAGAAGAAGCTCTTCCGCGCTCGGATGTCGGAGGGTACATCTGTTGAACATCATGTTACACAGATGATTGCCGATATCGAGCAGCTTGGACAAATGGGGATTGTCTTTGAGATAGAGACCTCTATAGATTTGATCTTGCAGTCTCTCCCCGACACTTGGAGTGGGTTCATCATGAACTACAATATGATGAACCAATAGCAGACTTTTGGAAAGCTGATGTCCACGCTGCGAGAGGCAGAAAATGAACTTCTTAAGGGCGAGAAGCGCAAGGCGCACTTTGCTTCTACATCTCGGACTCCGAAGGCTGGGCCCAAGGCGACTGGAGGTGTTAAAAAGAAGAAGCATAAGAAGAAGGGCAAGGCCAAACCGTCAAATGGTTCTGGGAAACCCAAGGACAAATCCCACGATGTTTGTCTTCAGTGCGGACAGCGGGGTCACTAGAAGCGTGACTGCCGCGAGTACAAGGCACTCAGGAAGAAATCAAGGCGGGCAAGGCACCGGCCTCAGGTATGTTTGTTATAGAAAAAAACATGACTACTTCTAGTTTTAAAAATTGGATTTTTTATTCTGGTTGTGGTACTCACATTTGTACTGATGTGCAGGATCTGCGGATTAGCAGGAGACTGGCTTCATGAGAGATTGACCTCCGTGTTGGAAATGAGACACCAGTCACGTTTTGGCCGTTAGCACTTTTGTTTTAGAACTGCCCTCGGGGCATGTACTTGAACTTACAGACTGTTATTATGTACCTAGTTTGACTAGGAATATTATTTATGTATCTATGTTAGCCCAATATGGGTACACTTTTGTATTTAGAAACACTGGGTGTTTTATGTATAAAAATGATATAGAAATTTGCACTGCTGTTGTAAATAATGGTCTTTATATTTTGAATATAAACCAATCTCAAAATGTAACAAACAAAAGGCTTAAAGTAAGTCATAAAGATGAAACTTATATGTGGCATTGTCGTCTGGGACACATAAACAAGACTCGCATATCCACACTTTCGAAGAGTGGGTACTTGGACGGATTTGATCCAAATTCATATGACGTCTGCGAATCTTGCTTATTAGGCAAAATGCCTAAATCACCTTTTAGCGGTAAAGGTGTACGTGCCACTGAACTGTTAGCCCTTGTTCATAGTGACTTTTGTGGGCCCATGTCTAGCCAGGCTAGAGGTGGATATGAATACATCGTAACCTTTACGGATGATGCATCGCGTTATGGTTATGTGTATCTTATGAGACACAAGTCGGAGACTTTTGAGAAATTCAAAGAGTTTCGACACGAAGTAGAAAAACAGATCGGGAAGAGTATTAAGACATTACGGTCGGACCGTGGTGGCGAATACTTGAGCAATGAGTTTCTTGACTACTTGAAAGAATATGGTATTCTTTCACAGTGGACTCCTCCTGGAACACCGCAATTAAACGGTGTGTCCGAACGGAGAAACCGAACCTTGTTAGACATGGTAAGGTCTATGATGAGTCGCACTGAGCTACCTATTTCCATCTGGGGACATACATTGAACAGTGCAATACTTATTTTGAATAAGGTTCCGTCAAAGTCTGTTCAACAGACTCCGTACGAGATATAGACAGGAAAGAAACCGGGTTTCTCATTCCTGAAGATTTGGGGTTGCTGGGCATACGTCAAACGTTTGGAAGGTACCAAACTAGAACCCAAATTGGATAAATGCCTTTTTGTGGGATATCCTAGGGAAACCAAAGGATATTACTTCTATCACCCACGAGAGAACAAAGTTTTTGTTGCTCTACATGCGGTTTTTCTTGAGAAGGAATTCCTAAATGCAGTGATAAGTGGGAGGAAAGTAGAACTCGATGAAAATCGGAGTGATATTGTTCCTGGCATAGAATCCTCAACGGAACATGATCAGTTCATCAGGGATGAAGTTGTACCACAATCTTCGAATACACAAGGACCACGTAGGTCGGAGAGAGTCAGAAAACAACCTGAGAGGTATGGGTTTCTGATCTCACCTCATTTGATATCAATCTCATTGAGGAAGACGAGCCGGCTACGTATGAGGAAGCGATACAAGGTATCGACTCCGGTTTATGGCAAGATGCCATGAATTCCGAAATGGATTACATGTACACCAACCAAGTTTGGACACTGGTTGATGCACCAGAAGGCGTAAAGCTTATTGGTTGCAAATGGATCTTCAAGAAGAAGACCGACATGGATGGCAACGTTCAAACGTACAAAGCTAGGCTTGTAGCGAAGGGGTATCGTCAACGACATGGTGTCAATTACGACGAAACTTTCTCACCCGTTGCCATGATTAAATCCATTTGGATAATGCTTGCTATTGCTGCATATTTCAATTACGAGATATGGTAGATGGACGTCAAAACTACTTTCCTTAACGGAAACATGTTGGAGGATGTTTATATGCAACAGCCTGATGGTTTCGTCGTCCTAAACATGCAAACAAGGTTTGCAAGTTAAATCGGTCCATTTATGGACTGAAGCAAGTGTCGCGTTCTTGGAACCAACGTTTTGATGAGATCATAAAAGAATATGATTTCATTCAAAACGAAGATGATCCTTGTGTATATAAGAAGGTTAGTGGGAGTGCACTGACTTTCATTGTCCTTTATGTTGACGATGTATTGCTTATGGGCAATGACATTCCCATGTTAACATCGGTGAAAGCTTGGCTTTCATTAAAATTCTCCATGAAAGATCTGGGAGAAGCAGCCTTTATTCTGGGAATAAAGATCTACCGGAATAGATCTAGAAAGCTGTTTGGACTCTCCCAGAGCACGTACATTGACAAAGTATTGAAAAGATTCAACATGGATCAGTCCGAGAGGGGACTGTTGCCAGTGTCACATGGCGTCACTCTATCTAAGGACATGTTTCCTAAAACTCAAGATGAGAGAGACAACATGAGTCGAATATCGTTCGCCTCGGCAATCGGATCGATCATGTATGACATGATATGTACGCGACCTAATGTCTCCTATGCTTTGAGCATGTGTAGTCGCTATCAGGCCGATCCAGGTGAAGGTCACTGGATAGCGGTTAAGAATATCCTTAAGTATCTTAGACGAACTAAGGATGCTTTCTTAATATGGAGATGGAGAACTGTAGGTAACTGGGTATACCGATGCAAGTTTCCAAACGATAAAGACGACTGTGTAAGTCGCAATCTGGGTACGTGTTTTTTTGAATTACGGCAGCAGTGAGCTGGAAATCTTCCAAGCAAGAGACTGTTGCCGATTCAACAATAGAAGCGGAGTATAGTCGTGAGCTGCGATGTGAAGCAGAAAGGAGGAGGCAGTTTGGATCCGAAAATTCCTAATTGGATTAGAGTAGGAGTAGTTCCGTTAGCAGCTGAGCCCATTCCATTGTATTGTGACAATAACGGGGCTATAGCGCAGGCTAAGAACCGTGGTCTCATCAACGATCCAAGCATGTTCTTCGACGTTTCCATCTAATTCGTGAGATCATACATCGTGGCGATGTCAAGATCGAGAAGGTCGCATCAGAGGACAACGTTGCAGATCCACTGATGATGAAAGTTATTCCTCAGCAAAAATTTGAGCGACATGTACATAGTTCAGGTGTTAGATGCTTGAGTGACTGGCTATAGGGCAAGTGGGAGATTGTTGGACAATTATGACCCATAGCGTCACTATTTGTAAAAGACATTATGTTTTTGTACAAATTAATTATGTAGCAAAGGAAATTGCCTTTTATCATTTCGTAATTAGATTACTTAAATGTGTGAATGATGAAAGTCCTTATGATTAGTTCCGGATTGAGATGATATGAGACAGTATCAATCCACGACGGTTTAATCATTAAATATTCATAGTCGTAGTATTATCGAGACTGGACATCAATAATGCGGAATAGACTAGTATCGCACTTGTGCGTGTTATGGAAGCGTAACAGCATAGTTCTCATATATTTAAGTATTAGATACTTATGCAAGTGTGGTAGGAGGTTATGTTTTACCGATGGTATGGAAAACAGCTTCGCTCTGGATAGACCCATCGGAATCCCATTGGTAGTATGAATATGTGTCTATGGGAGAGTCCGCATCAGGGTAGGTGTATTTGGTCTTAACCTGAGACTTGCATCGCTAGTACTTGCAACAATCAATACGCTTTGGTTTTGGTCGTCCAGGACTTTAACAGGTTCTGTGTACGCCTCTTTGGGTTTATTGAGAATGTAGTGTATTGGGTGTGATGTCAAGACGGAAGTATCACTTCAGTCATATGGAGATGATGGTCACGCAGCAGGGATACAGAACTGGTTCTCTAAAGGGTTGCAACCATCGGGATAATATGACTAGGTCTTGATTATCCGATTATAAAGAGACTAGTTGCTAGTGATCCGATATATGCTTCGTACGGGCAGCAGACACTATTCCAGCCCAGGACCTTGCATGTGACATCCGATACTGGATCGAGATACGCAATACTACGTATACTACGCCTGACATAGATTATATATTCCATTAAGAATATTTCTGGAGAATTGGGTAGGCATGGCGCTTTTCTAGAAGCCAACCTTGTCTCGTAAATCGGTAAGAACGTAGTACGAGGTACGTACGTGTTCGGATAGTCCGACGACCAGATTTACTGCCAACATATCCAGGGATCTCTTGGGTCGCTTCCGAAGATTCACCGATGACGTATGATTCGAGCATAATTAATCTGAGATTAATTACGGAGAGATTTTATCTAGGATAAAATACTATTTGAAGAGAGAGAAAGATTAATTTGGAATTAATTGATAAAATAATATATATTCGATATATTAAACAAAATTAGATTTCGACGCGGAATTAAAATTAGATTTTAATTCGGGGTAAACGAGTTAATTTAGAATTAATTCGTTAGTGACGTGAATTGTAATTTGCTAGGCATAATTATTTAATTAAATTCGATTTAATTACGTCGCGATGAAAGTTCGTTAATTCGGAATTAGCGAACTCGAGCCCGGGAGTGTTTGCGGGTCCACTCCGATTTTGAATCAAGTGGGGCCCACATGTCACATCACATGTCACTTCACTTGTCACTTTAAGTTGCTTTTAGTTGATGGGTTTAGGTGAAGTTGGTGATGACTTCTTTTACACTCCAAATTTGATGGCATGATTGACCATTACCAAACCAAGTTTTGGTATATCAATTAATTGATTTTTGAAATCAATTGGAACAAGCTATCACTCTCTCTCATTACCGAAATTGGAAGCAATTTTCTCTCCCTCTCTTGTTCTTCATTTGGCCGAAACTTTGCTTGAACAAGAACAAAAATTGTGACAATTTTTGAGTGCTAGCACACACTTCAAATGTATCAATATAAGGTGATAGGGAAACCTACTCTAAGAGCTTGGAATCAAAGGAATAAGCTTGGAGCTTGTACTTCCACCTTGGCCGAATCTTATAAAGACTTCTTGGAGGAATTTTTGCTTCTCAACACATCCAAAACCGTTCAATGTAAGTGTGTTTCTGACACTCTTCTTTGCGTATTCATTCTATTTCTATGCTTGATATGATCTTTGGATTAACCTAGAAAACCAACACAAAAGTGGTCTTTAAATAGGCTTCTCGGGTCGATCCTGATCGTTGAATTGAAATGAGTGTAAAGGATGGGTGACAAGTGTTGAGACAATCACTACCATTGAATTCAAATTGAGGGCTCGGATAATAGCCATGTGCTTGGTTAATCTTAGCTGTCCAAATTTTGGCATGCAAGTTATGGATGAGTGACACTTGGCACATTAGAGAGCTGAAGCGAAAAGAGATTTGATGGATGTGATGGGTATTTAATGAACCCCATCATATACTCTGCATATTCCTATAGACGTTTCAGAAATGCTGTGAGTGCTTTTTAAAATGGCGGTGAAAGAAAGATAATCGTCACAAAAATGACATCTTTGGCAATATGTAGTATAGTACATCTCGAGGAAGACAAACATGGGAAGAGCTGAGGAACTGTGGATTTCTCAAAAGGTCATAACTCGAGAACAGTGGGTCGGTCTTTAGCTACGCGTACCATAATCCTTTTATAAAGTTTCTAGCATCAACTCGTAGACTCATTGATACCAAGAACTATGGGACAAATTTTGATGTTGAATTTTACCCTGAGGAAGGTTCAAGTACCGATGAGGTGTGGGATAGAGATTGTACTTAGCCAAAAGTGGATGGCAAAAACCCAAAAGCCCGGAAAGAGATGAGGTTTTTACAGAGAGACCCGACCTAGTGGTACAGAGCAGTTCTCCCGAGAACAAGAGCATAGTGAAGGATGAAGCAAGTTAGGATACCGACCTAACCACCTGAAGGGTGTTGATTTGAGATTTCCTTAGAATGTGTGGGGACCGGCCCGATGAGGACACTGTCTGTCAACCCGAACTATTTGAGAAAAGTTAGAGGAAACTTTGATTAGTATCATTTGCCTCGGTGTGCCGACCAGAGTTATGAGGATTGGATCACATGCTGACCAGTACTAAAGTCGTAGGACGTATGCCCTAAGTAGGAAATTTTTTTTCTATAAGACTAATGATGACTATTGAAAAACAATAATTCTCATTGAAAGTATCCCCTACCAACCACCATAGACCGATGCAGTGGTAGAATAGTGGCAGAGCAGAGCCGTCGTAGGCCGTCATAGGCTGGTGCAGTTGCAGAGAAATAAGCTGATCTGATTGGCCAGATTAAGGGTGGTTGAGGAGAGTTATGGCTGCAATGATGAGTAAGTGCATAAGATGACATCATAGGGGGCAGAATAATAAATTTGGAAGCCTATATTAAGAGATTGAAGACATGGATTCAAAGGTTAACAAATCTCGCACCTCGAACCTTGTAAAAGCAAGAACTCAAGAAATAGAGATAGAGAGAGAAAGTTTGTCAGTTACCGACCATTTGAGAGAATTATAACGCGCTTGTGTAAGACTACAAGTGTTTGATCACTTTATGAGTTCATTTCCACATTTGTAGCTCGGGTCGTTCTTGACCCCGAGTAGTAATAAAATATCACCCTCTCTCCCGTGGACGTAGGTAGAAGCCACTATCTGCCAAACCACGTAAATCTTTGTGTTTATTTGTTTATTTGCTAAGTTTGCTTTGATTCCATACTAACCAAATAAATTCACTGTTGAACGAAGTTTATTCGAAATGTTAATTTCTCATATTATCATTAGAATGAAAAACAATCGTGAAGCATAATCTTTTGTTTTATAACATTTACAAGAGAGACAGAGTTGTAAGTGCATGAACATGATATACAAAATCCTTTTTGCATCATGAATGCAATTTGTACGATGAGTTGCAAATATGCATAATAAAGGTAATAACAATATTACAATAATCTTTAATGAGTAAGATTGACACTCTTGTTTTATTATATAATATTAGGTTGGAGATTTATATAACACCACATAAAAGACAAAACAAACTATATTGTAAATTAATTAATTGCGTGTCTCCAACTTCAATCCAACATGTACTTGGAAAATTATATTTTTAAAACGAAAAACAACTAGTTTCAAGTCCCACCTCTTTTGTAGGGTTTGAAAAGGCAGATGTGTGTGTCCGAATCTACCTGGAAATTAAAGGTGGGTTTTGTCTCTAACAGACATATCCAATCAAATGAAATGAACAAATATTATATATATACAAATATAATAGAGAAAGAAACACCCAGAAACAAATATTAAAAAAAAAAACAAATTAAAAAAAGTTTTGAGGAGAGAATTGAAACACGACTGAGCAAAAAGAGACTAGGGGTTTTGAACAAATCTTATCTCGTTATCTTTTGCTCTCTGCTTATGGGAAAAGGAAAGGGATCTATGGATTTTATTTCAGAGTCCCCATCGTTTCTCTTTTTTTTTATTTTAATGAAACTCGGAATGGCCAAACATCAATAATGCTGTCATGCACGTGACAAAAATCATATTCCTTCTCATGATACACTACATATATTATATAGTATAAGCCATTAAATAAAAATTATGTATTTGTAATTTGTGTACGAGACTATTTATTATGAAAAGAGTCGAGGGATGTATTGTTCATTTATATTTTTCAGTTTATAAGATTCGAATTTATAATCAAACAGATAAAAATGTATTATATATAAATTAACAGTTGACACAGCAGAAGCCATAAACATCATAATTTTTTTAGACTTAATCAATTTTAATTCAAGCATCTAGGACCTTATTCATTTCACTATCTTCAAATTTGTGAAATTGGAAAAGATTTGGTTACACACATTTAAAATACAAAATTAATCGGTGGTAACTAATTTCAAGTTCACGCTTTAAAAAATAGAAAAAAAATTACACCTAATGAATTTAATTTCACGGCTCCTGGACCACCGCTTGCTAATATTCCTCACACCCATTTAATTTCAATTAAAGATTGTACTCGTTCTTCAAATTTATATATGCACATAAAAATCTCGATTATATGAATATGAAAATTATTTGATGGACGTCCGCACGTTGAATATTACAAATTTTTTGGGGTGATAACTAATTTCAACTTCAGAATTTAAAAACAAAAAATTATATTAAACGTAATCAATTTAATTTCACCCCTTGGACCACTTCGTCCTAATATTCCTAGCTGGCAATCAGTTAGTTTCACCAAAAGTTTGTACACATCTTCAAATTTTTACATAAAAAAGTATCGACTTTTAAATATATAAATTATATGATTTAAACATTCACAGGTTTTAAAATACAAAATTAATAGGCGGTAATTAATTTCAAATTTAGACTTTAAAATGTATAAAGATTACGTACCTATGTGAACGTCGGTATTTTTTTTTTTTTTTTTTTTTGAAATCGTTGGAAACCCCGCCACCAAACCACTCATTCTGAGCCACGGCGCAGGTAAAACCCCCGGCTGCCTCAGGCTCTTACAAGAAGTTGCACCCCCTGGATTCGAAACCAGAACCTCAAGGTGAGGTTCTGGACCCTTCACCACCAAGCCACACCCCTCGTCGGTATTAATAAACTAAGCAAACCCATGTGTATAATGTTCTTTTTAAGGAATTTACTCGCTTTGCAAAAGTTCTTGAAGGAATATTTTTCCCCCTTTTTATTTTTAAAAGGGAAGGGGATGGACAAGCCGCTTGCTCAAATCTACTTTTGTTGGTGTTAAAGTCAATGATTTATAATTATAAATAAAAAAATATGGGTGAGTCCCACATGTTTAAAAAGAAAATAATAAAAAATTAAAATTCAATATTTGAACAGTGAATCTCATGTCTATAAATAAATGTTTCATTCATTATTTTCTTCATCTCATTCTCAACCAAATCCTCTCTATTCTAAGAGAGAAAATATAGTTTTTTCTTAAAAGTTTGTGAGAGAGTTGTAGTTCTCATATTTTAAGAGGTTGTGAGATTGTTCACTCCTATTGTTTAGAGAGAGCTTGTAAAAAAATTTCCACTATAGTGAAATCCTTCTACATTTTCCCGTGGATGTTTCCCTCACATTGAGGGTTTTACCACGTTAAATCTGTGTCTCATTGTTTTATTTTATTGTTAATATTTATGATAAGCTAAACCTCTTAATTATTATTGTACTGTTATATGGTAGACAAAGCCTCCTGAACTAACAATTATTCTCAATTTCACTTTACTTGTGTGTCAGCTTCAGCCCACGATCCCCTAACAGTGGTATCAACGCTTCAGGTTCAGGGTTACTGTTCTCGAAGACTATTCATATATACTGTGTAATACTATTCACATATACAATATTATTTACGTATATGGTACTATTCACATATTCAGTACTATTCACATATACGGTACTATTTATGGTGAAATAGTAAAAAACCGGTTCAAGTGAGAAACTGATCGTTATCAAAAACATGGCAGGAAAGTTCGAATTGAGAAGTTCAAATGGAGCAACTTTTCCCTATGGAAACTTAAAATAAAAGCAATCTTGAGAAAAGATAATTGTTTGGCGGCAATTGAAAAGATACCAGATGGAATGACAGATGAAAAATGGAAGGATATGGATGACAACGCTATAGGCAATTTGCATCTAACCTTAGCAGATTCTGTGTTATCCAGTGTTGTGGAGAAGATGACTGCAAAAGAGATTTGTGATGCATTTACCAAATTGTACGAGGTCAAGTCACTACACAAAAAGATCTTCTTGTAAATGAGACTTTACACTCTTCGAATGAGTGAGTACACATTCATGATGGATCACATCAACAACTTGAATACACTATTTTCCCAACTCACTGTGTTGGAATATAGTATATCAACAAATGAACATGCAGAGATTCTACTTCAAAGTCTGTCTGATTCGTTTGATCAACTTATCATAAACTTGACAAGTAATGTTGTCATTGGTAATCTAGTCTTTGACGAAGTTGCAGCTGTTGCTCTAGAAGAAGAATATAGGGGCAAAAATAAGGAAGACAAATCATCTAGTTCACAACAAGTAGAAACATTGGTGACAAGAGGGAGATCAACCGAACGTGGCTCAAGTGGGAGTCAAAACCATGACATATCAAAATAAAAAAGTAAGAAGAATATTAAATGCTACAACTGTGGCAAGAAATGACACGTTAAGAAAGATTGTTGGAATCTGAAGAATGGTGGAGAAAAATATCTTGTTGCAATAAAATCTCAGGGATGTGTTGCAAGTACTTTTGAAAAATGTGGCGCACTTTACAGTGAAGTAGTTTTCAACTTCTTTATTCAAAATACTTGCGGTTTATGAATCTCATCGTTTGGGTAATTGTAAAGGTGTTGTGAGTGAGTCTACGTAGAAAACTCAAAGTGTAAGGGTTTGGAGTGAACCTTGTGTAAAACTCTTTGTTGCGGGTGAGCCACGGAAACTCGTTGATAGTGGAAATCTTCAAGCGCGGCTTGGGGGAGTAGACGTAGGCATTGTTGGCCGAACCACTATAAATCTCGGTGTCGTTTTCTATATCCCTTAAACTCTTTACGTATTGTAAGTTTTATTTATTACATGCTTATTGATTAGAAACTTGCATATAAGTAATTTTATCCAATAGAGAAAATTGACCATAAGCTTAATTGGTAAATTAACTTAAAATCGGCAAATATTTTTAATTCTGCATATTTTAGCCATAACCCAATTCACCACCCTCTTGGGTATATAGAATTGGTTTGTCGCTAGTGCTTATAGGTAATTTCAATTCTTACATAAGAAGTCTCCATGTTTTCATGCTTCCACTGCTGCAACTATTGTGGTATCATTTTGACCAACCAAAGTAGTCTCACTCAAAATTTGGCCAAATTTAGTGTGGTTAAATAAAAAAAAAATATTTTATATTGTCATCTCTTGAAATCCACTCCACTAAATTTATCTAGTTTTTCACCATGTTCAGAGGCGTGTGTGTATTACTACTTGCCATCGAAATCTGAAAATTCTAAACAAGATAACAATTACCAATTAGTATATAAGTCTACACAAGACAAATTACACTATGATCAAGCTTATGACCTGATTTGTATGTATTACACCAAATCCCCACTTGTTATTAGTTTTAGATAGTAATATAAAAATTACACCAAATAATACAATTCTCAAATTTGTGACTAAAAGTGACCCACAGTCAATTATGCATATTTTTATTCCTTTCGAAATAAAATCAAGTAAATAAATAATTTAAGAAGGAAATATTTTCATAACACTTTAAATAAATTATTAGTGGTACACTTTAATTCATAGCCAAACATACAAGAAGCAAACAAAATATAAGGAATATAAGATTTTTTTTGAAGATACTAACATTAATGTTACCACTTAAAATTATTGTGTTAATATGTGATAATTGAAAATATTTTAATTAAAATAAATCTATAATAATCAAGTTTATAATTTTAATAAAAAAATTATTCGTTATATGATTTTCGTAAGTTAATTAAATAATTAATGAATAAATCCTAAAAACAATGAGTTACACATAGCAAGTCATAAATTATAAGAATCATGTGTGATAGATAGTACTGTACCTAAACCAAATATCAGAATTTAAATTAAACTTAACAAGTATCCTTGAACAAATATTAATTGCTCCCTATTACTAATATTATAAAACCACTGTGCATATAGAAAATAATTCCAGTATACAATTTACAATTGCCAAAGTAATGTTTTCACACACCATGTTCAAAGATCAAGGCACACATACCAACTTGTGATTACACATTAAGCTAATGGAGTATTTGCATACTTAGATACAAATTATAATCAATTACAATACCTGTTAGCCAATAAAATTTTTCCTTTTAAAATCAATTCTAATATTATTTTTTTTGGATAACCGGGGTATCCGGACCAACTTAAGCGCACCTCGACTAATTCCCGGGACCTGTGCCATGTGCCCTCAGAATTTTCCCAACACATATAAGGGTAAGTCGCTGGCTTTTCACACCAGGGGGCATGTCCCCAAGAAAATACATCTAGTGAGATTCGAACCTTAAACCTAAGAGGGAGCAAACCACTTAAGTCCAAAGCCTTTACTACTCGGCCCATCTAATATTTATTGACTAGTCTACAAATGACGTGATGATGTATAATAGAGAAGCTTTAATTTATTGTTGTTAGCAATTTCAAAGGACATAACTCTTGAAATAATAAATAAATCATGCCAATCCTATAACAATTCTTGAATAAAAATTTTATCACATGAAATATATTATTACAGTATCTTTAGTTAACGCCAACACCAATCAATTAAATTGGAAGGAAATTTTCGGTTGCTACAATCGTGATTTACTGATTGTTTGTATTTATATAGCATGTATGCGTGAATCATGTAAAAATCAGATTTTACAACACAAAGATTAATAAGTTCTTAATATTATTTATAACATCCGGTAAATCTGATGACTTGTACGGTACCAGTGCCTTATAAATATTACAATTTGGAGGCATAATACTTAATAGAAATCATGTTCAAGTAAGTACGTGCTCATAAAATGACATTTGGGACATTCATAAGATCTCATGAAATTTTGACGCGAAACTTAGTTTATGTTTTACCACGAACAACTTTTAGTAATTGGACCGTAACTTTTTCATACAATCTCCGATTTTTATGAATTTATATATCTTCGGAAAGCTGAGACTGAGAGATACAACTTTCACGTTGGACATTTTTCCAAACTCAGATCCTAAATGGGTCGAAAATCGTGATATTCGTAACAGAAACAGTAAATTTCGGGAAAAAACTAGAATGTGTGATGATGTGGCCAAATCTTAGCCATTCACTTCTTTACAAACTCAGCCCCTTTTGCCTATAAATTAGGCACTATTCATTCATCTCCTTCAAAATAAAAAGGGAGATAAAAACGTGAACTTTAGTCTTTCTTTCTCATATCAAACCATGATGAGTGGTGATGGTTTCAAGCTTCAAGAAACACAAGGTAAGCTTCCAACACTACAAGAAAACTGTCAAATAGGGACGGAAAAATCCGTAGCTAATCCGTAGCTAACTGACCACTAGCGACGGAAAAATTTCGTCTCTATTTGGTTGGTAGCGACGAAAATTACGTTTTTATTTAGCGACGGAAGTATTTCCGTCTCTAAATAGAAACTGAATTTTTTGTCACTATTTAGTGACGGAATAAAGATTATGTTGCTAATTAGAGATGAAATTTCCGTAGCTATTCCATAGCTATATATATATATATTTTTTAAATTAAAAACGAAAATTTTAAAATTTTTGAGAGCGGGAAATTTTAAAATTTTAAAGATGCATGAAACTTTTAAAATTTTAGAAAGGAAAAAATTTTAAAATTTTATAGAGGTGTGAAATTTTATAATTATATAGATGTGAGAAATTTATAAATTGTAGAGAGAGTAAATTTTTAAATTTTAGATAAGGGAAAATTTTAAAATTTTTGAATGGTAGAAAATTTTAAAAAATTGACTTTTATAAAATGTTATATATAAATCATCAATTCCACAAGACACCGTATGTCCACCGCAAGCTTCGACATACCACAATCCATTTACGCCACTTTAAACCAAAAAGTATTATCTTAGTTGTGTTTCTTAGGAAAATTTATAAGTGGAGATAGAAAAATGAGAGATTGATATGAGAGTTAAGGTATGAAAAATTTGATAGTATATGGAATGAATAGGAAAATAAAAATTTGATGGTATATTGGAATTGAGTAGGAAAATTTTGGATGCTGTATTGGAGTTGGAAGTTAAAACGATTGTGGTGTAATATAGAGGAAAAGATAACAGAAGCGGGAAGATTTGTAACTTTTATAGATATTTGAAATTTTCGTAAGGCGGGAAATTTTTGAACCCTATTGGAGGGATTGAAAATTTTAAAATTAGCTACGGAATTTTAATTCCATTTCTAATTAGCGACGAAATTATAATTCTGTTTCTAATTAGCGATAGAAAATCCGTCTCTATTTTTTAAAAAAAAAGTGGCGCCGAAAGGATTAAATTTTGGGGGGGATTGAAAATTTTAAAATTAGCTACGGAATTTTAATTCAGTTTCTAATTAGCGATGAAATTATAATTCCGTTTCGAATTAGCGACGGAAAATCCGTCTCTATTTTTTAAAAAAAAAAGTGGCGCCGAAATGATTAAATTTTTGGGGGGATTGAAAATTTTAAAATTAGCTACGGAATTTTAATTCCAACTCTCACTTTGTCAATTATTTTTCAATTTGAACAAGAGACTCAAACCCCCAAATTTGGACCCATCATACCTTAGAGTTTGGGATTGTAACTTTATTTAAGTTATTGGCATGTAGTTTGAGAAATGTAATGATAGTATTAGCATTAGATAAGGCCAATTAGTATGTGGAAGTGTTGAGAAGTTATGCATTGGGGATAAATGAAATTAGATATTGGTTGGGGTTTGAGTAGAGCATTTAAGGTGAGTTTGATTGATATTGAAGCTTAGAAAATTTCTTATGTGATGATGAATGAGTGATGTTGTGCTAAGAAAGTAATGATTGGGGGAAAACTCCCAACTTGTGCAATTTTGGGAAAAGATTAAGTAAAGTCAATAGAAAGGATATAAGTTAATATTGAGTGAGATATTGATTATGTTATGGATGTTATTGAGGTCTAATGGAATGCTTGTTGCAATAAAAGTGATATAGGAGTTATGGGAATGTATTTGGGAAGAATTGGTTTGAGGAAGCAAATGCAGAACCTGGAAAATCAGGTTCGCGTCGCGACGTAAAAAGAGTTTCGCATCGCGACGGGTAGAAGGAAATTTAGAGCCGTCTCTGGAAAGTTTGCATCGCGACGTACAACACTTTGTGTCACGACGCGCGACCTAAATTTTCCCAAGTTATTTTTTAATCTATTCCAGTTCCACTCCAGCATGTTAGAAACTACCTTAGAGTCTCGTATCAACCCGTACGTATATATTATATCATGATATGAGTACGTTACGCCTCAAAGTGATAGCCTTTATTTGAATAGGCAAACTTATATTGATTCTGATATATATATTCTTAGTCCATTCCTCTAATCGAAAGTATCGATGACAGATCATCACAGGAACCACAAGTTCTTCAGCGAAGTGAAGAAAGACTAGTGGAACTCCAGAATAGTGGGTGGACACTACCTTTTTAAAATTAACTTTCGTTTTGTTATTTCTATATCAGACTTACTTTAACGCTTTAGGGCGTAGATTCTTTATTATTACAATCATTCCATAAAAATTTATGATTTGAGTTTTATATTGAGAAAGAAACGTTTTGAGAAAATGTTTTACGTTTTTTAGGCATGAGGGAAAAACCCACCTCAGTATGTAACTTTATTCAGATATGGAATTGACGGATATAGAACATGTACACATATAGAGGACTGGGGGGACGACGATATGTAACACCCCCAGATCCTAGTTCAGGACTAGGGATGACAGATGCCCATAGATCCTAGTTTCAGAGCTTGGATGGTAGCATAGATCCACTCCCCTAGTTCTAGTTATGTGGTTTGGGGGACGGCGATACGTAACGCCCAAAGACCATCAGTTTCAGGGACAAGAGTGGCTTGCTTTGGGGGACGGCGATACGTAACGCCCCAAAGTCATGGTTTTGCATTCCTGACTCTAGTTAGGCATATGGAGGGATGACGATTCATAACACCCCATATGTCAGATTTTTCAGAAATAGATACAGATTACAGAAATAGTTTTAAGTTACAGTTTTCAGAAAAGGTTTTTAGAAACAAAAATTTTCCAAAAACAAGAGTTTTATAAGAAACATTCAGAAAAGCAGGTTTTGAAAAGTTTTCTAGAAAGAAAGGAAATCGTTTTCAGTTTATGAAAGAGATTTCCAGGAAAGATAAGTTTTACAAAAGAGTTTTCAGAAAGATTTTCAGAGATGAATTCAGAGTTTTCAGACCAGAAAACAGATTTTCAAATTAAGCAATTTCTGAACTTTGAATTTAAAATCCAACATCTTCGCAATAGTATTTCAGATTTCTTTTTATATCGTCCACTCACTTAGATCGTTCAAATGATCTAACCCCTCCCAGTATTTTATTTTGCAGGACCCCAGAGGACGAGCTTGAGAGGACGAATACTGATGGCAGTCACTAGGTGTTTGAGTCCACCCGAATGTAGAGTCAGTTCAGCCAGAGTAAAGTAAAGTTATGAATCATGCATTATGTATAGTAGAGTCTGTACATGTAAAAGATAAAGTTTCTATGAATATAGTTGTAAAAAGAATCATTATTGATTACACAAGCCATAATTATTAAGTTGCATTTCATGTTATTGTTTTCGAGCAATGGTCTCATGCGTGTGTTTATGTTCCAGATAGAGTATTAATGTTGTCCATAGTCAGAGGCTCAGGGGAATAGGACATCCTATTCCCTGCCGGTGGCGTCCCCAGATCGGGGATGTTATAAAGATGGTATCAGAGCATGGTCTAGGGAGTCAGTGACTGCAGTGGGCAGAGTGCTGGGGTCTGGTATACGTAGTATGTCCGAGATACTCGTATGCAAGACACTACCTCTCCAGTATCTGATCCTCGAGTACGTCCTCAAGATCCATAGATAGGTTAGTAAGCTTTCCCAGACTATTCAAATAATATTCCTTACGAGTATAACTATACTCTAGACCCAAGTTGAGAATTTCCATGTAGCTATCATGGCCTATCACCAGAAATTCAGAACGAGCTATGAAACTAGATAAAAAAGATCTAAGAAAAGTTACCTAAGGGAGTGGGAAAGGAAAACTATAAGAAAGTGAGGAAGAATGCATAGATGTTTAGATAGCCAGAGATAAAGAAAGGTACAGAGACACAAAGAGATAGTACAGTTCCAGGAATACCTACTCAGGAAAGTAGAAAGAGGAAGAAAAAAAATTAGAAAGAGAGGTAAAAGATAGAATGTAGATACTTAAGCAATCAGAAGCAAATAAAGATAGAGGTACATAGTAAATAGGTAAGAAAATGCCAAAACCTATGGAAATAAGAAAAGGGGACAAGCCTGAATAAGAGAAAAAAATGTCGAGTAGATCTAAGTAAGTTTTCTTTCCTTTTCATAGATTTCTTCTTGTTAGAGTTTGTTTCTAGGTCCCAGATCAAACAAGCAATGAAATACATGTGTGAATATCAACGAGGTAGCGGAATACTCACATCGATCGGTTGTGAGACGCGGCAAGCAACAAAACTTGAAAATCCTCACTGCAATGGGCGTGAACTGCAGTGAATTTACTCACTGTTTTGGGCGTGAAAGTGGTCCTTCGCCAAGCTCCGAGCTTCGTCGAACGGATCCCGCCTCATGGGTGAACCTCCCTAACACCTTCGCAAGTCTCGTAAGTGTGCTAGCACTTGTGTTTTTCAACAAAACACACTCATTGCTCCCCTTAAAGCTCACGGCAGTGAGCTGTGTTGGAGAAGAGATAACAGCCCCTTGGGCGTGAGAAAGAGATAAGAATTGGTGGTGTTGTGTAATGGTTGACTTGTAAAATGAATTACAAAAAATGCTTTATATATTTTTCCAAAAATAATAAGCATTTACCATTTTAATTTATCAAATAAAGTAAATGGAAATCAATTACACAACCACCAAACACTATTCCAACAACACCCATCACTATTCAATGTAACTTTATTAAAGTGACTTGATGTGTGTCAATCACTCAATCAATCAATCAATCACATCACTCAAAGTGACTTTTGATTTGACGCTTGATGTGACGAATGATTTGACGCTTGATGTGACTTGCGTCGCCGCACTCGAATTTGAAATACGAATGCGCTCGCAATCACACTCGGGCTCTGGGTTCGCTAATTCCTAATTAGCGAATTTCCGTTGCGTCGTAATTAAATGATTACGCCTAGCGAATTCACTATTCACGTCGCTAACGAATTAATTCTAATTAATTCGTTCGCCCGAATTAAAATCAATAATTTTAATTCCGCGTCGAAATCTAATTTCGTTTAATATATCGAATATATTAATTTACCGATTAATTCCAAATTAATCATTCTCTCTCTTTAGACGATATTTATCCCAGATAAAATATCTGCATAATTAATCCTAGATTAATTTCTAGAGATTAATTTTCTCTCTCTTCTATATAATCCCAGATTATTAATGAGTGCGAGTTATGCGTCATCGGTGCATTATCGGGAAGCGACCCATGAGATCCCCCGATAAGTCGGCAGTAAATACGGTCGTCGGAGTATCCGAATCATGTACGTACCAAGTACTACGTTCTACCGATTACGAGAACAAGATCGACTTCTAGCAAAGCACGAAGTCTACCCAATTCTCCGGTCATATTCATCTAAGAATATTTAAGATCTATATCAAGCGTAGTATACGATTGTATTGGGTGTATCGGCCCAGTATCGGATAGTCACGTGCTAGGGCTGGATAAGTGTCTACCCCGTCCGAAGCACATATCGGATGTCTGGTAATATAGTCTCTATAATCGGATATTCATGACCTGGTCATAATATCCCGATTGGTTGCGCAACACTCAAGAGCACTAGTACCGTATCCTGCGTGACATCATCTCCCAATATGACTGAAGTGATACTTCCGTCTTGACATCACACCCAATACACTACGACTCTCTGATAAACCCAGAAGTGGTGTACGCAGAACCGGTTAAAGCCATGTACCACCAAGACCAAAGTCTATCGATTATCATAAGTATTAGCGATGTAAGTCTCAGGTTAAGACTATACACACCTACCTTGATTTCGGCCTCCCATAGACACATAGTCATAATACCAATGGGATTCCGAAGGGTCTATCCAGAGCGAAGCTGTTTCCCGTACCATCGGTGAAACACACGACCTCCTATCGTACTTGCATAAGTATCCAATACTTATATATATGAGAACTATGTCGTTGTGCCCTCACAACGCACACAAGTGCAATACTAGCCTATTCCGCATTATCGATGTCCAGTCTCGATAATACTCCGGCTAGGGATATTTAATGATTAATCCTTCGGGGACTGATACTGTCTCATATCATTCTCAGTCCAGGAACTAATCACAGGGACCTCTCTTCATTTATATATCTATGGTGATCTAATCACAAATGATGAGTGTGCAATTTCCTTGTCACATAGTTAATTTGCTACAACAACACAATGATCTGTGCAAATAGTGACGCTATGGGTCATTTTGTCCAACAATCTCCCACTTGGCACATAGCCAGTCACTCAAGTGTCTCACACCCGAACTATGTACGGTTCGCTCAAATTGCTGAGGAAAGATTTTCGTCAGCGGATTTGTTTGATTATCGTCTGACGCGATTTATACGATCATCACATCGCCACGATGTATGATCCGAACGAATCAGATGATATAGAATTATATATCTGGATCGTCGATGAGACCTTTAATTCCTTAGCCTGTGCGACGCCTAGCTCAGCTGCTAAAAGAACTATATCTAATCTAATTAGATTTATTTTCGATCCAAATGGCTTCTATTGCTGCCTCAGCTGCAGCAATAATCCGTATTTGTTGTTTATTCGGCAACAGTTATCTTGCTCGGAATATTTCCAGCTCACTGTCCCAGTGTTCAAACTTTATAGTATCTCAGTATTTAATTGTTTGGAAACTTGCAGCGGTGATTCCAGTCACTTCAAGTTGTCATTCTCCATAGTTTAAGACAACATCTTTAGTTCTCTCAGATACTAACAGATGTTCTTAATGTTCAATCCAGTGACTATCACTTGGATTGACCTGATCGTGACTCCACATGCTCGAAGCGTATGAGACACCCTATCAAGTACATTTTAAATTTACAATTTCCCAGAGAGTGTTAACAACTCCAAATCTATCCCAGTAGATCTTTATTCCTTGAATAAAGGTTGTTACTCCCCAGAATTCTACGGAGAATTTCTGAAAGAATATATATGAAAGCCAAGCTTTCACCAATTGTTTTATGGGAATTCATTGTCAGTGCCCTCCCACTAACCTCCTAATATACACAAGAATCATTTCGTTTTGAATTAAATCATAAACCATTATGATTACATCAAAACGTCAGTTCCAAGAACCTTATGCTTGCTTCAATCCAAACATGGATCGAATAACCCGCAAACCTCGTTTTGTGGTTATACAAAATCGTCAGGATGTTGTAAACATCCTCCAAAAGGTTTCATTTTCAGGAAAGCGATTTTGATCTATAACTGACACATTTCATAAATGAAATACGCAGTTATCAACAAGCATCTTCAAAATGGATTTACCATGGCAACAGGTAAAAGGTTGAACCGTTATTAACACAATGTTGATAACGATACCTTTCCGTCAAAAAGCCCAGCTTTGTACGTTGGTATGTTGCCTTCCATGTATGTCTTCCTTGAAGACGTTAATGTACCAATAGGCACAATGCCTTGTGGTACAACAACTAGTATCCAAAATAGTTTTTATACATGGAATCCATTTCGGACTCATTGCACTTTGCCAAAATAGGGAGTCGATACCTCGTATCACTTCCTCAAAACGTAGTCGGATGGTATACCCTAATAAGATTAACATCTTTATGAGGTTAGATCAGAAACCCATACCCTAGGTTGTTTTCTGACTCTATCCGATCTACCTTGTTCTTGTGTATTCGAAGATTAATGGTACAGATTCATCATTGATGAACTGTTTGTGTTCCATTAAGGACTTCGTGCCTTGAATAGTATTACTCCGATTTTCATCGAGTATCACTATCCTCCCACTGACCACTGCATATCGGTATTCCTCTCAGGAAAACCGCATGGTGAGCAATAATCATATTGTTCTCATGTGAGATTTACAAGTACTATACTTAAGGTTTCCCTTAGGATAACCTA